>JAUJYV010002502.1:0-12398 GCA_033995625.1 Ophyiulus pilosus | reverse complement strand
AAAAATTGTTTCGCTTAACGAGTGTTTCGCATAACGAGCAAGACTCCGGAACCAATTATGCTCGTTATGCGAGGTTCAACTGTATTTAATCATACATTTAACGGTCGTGCATACTGTTTTACTCTTCAGGAGGCACGCGAGGTTGAGATAGGTCATGTCCCTGATCTCTCCTGAGCATACGTGTGTATTGTGAGCATCCTTTTCACGAACCATTTCTTAAATAGTGCGGCTTTGAAAGTCAAATGTTTTCTCTGTATCGCTAGATATGCCGAAAAACCAACAACACTGTGCTCTTTTCCTTCTGCCTCACAGTACTTTTATTTCTTCATCTTCATCATCATCGTCCTCGCCATTGCTGCAGTGTGATCCATCGGATCCATCATGACACTCTGCTTCTTCTTGGCGGGAATGTATTTGCAATGGAGATTGGGGTGGGGATGAAATAGGGCTGGTATCGTTTACTTCTGCAGTTAAAGCATCTTCGGCACATTGAAGATGCCGACCCACACTCATGTTCACACCAGAACTTAACACGCCCATGGAACCATTCCTCATAAGCTTATTTCCATCGTCTCTGCACCCTGCCCCTAACATCACTGTGTCCACGTCGCTTAAATCAGGGTTGGGATTATGCTTTGTTGGCAAAGTTTGGTCTCTCGAACCTCCGGCGGCCAGAAGTTCACGTTCTTTTGAATTTCTCCATTTCATACGACGGTTTTGGAACCAGATTTTCACCTGAAAATAGTAGGAAATACAAATTATAGAATGGATTTTGCTTCGAAAACGTAAAATAGTTTTCCTCTGAATGAACATAACAGAAATTGGACACAACGGGCAGTAGCCAAAATTAGTGGGGCAGAAAATTGTGTGCGCATGTGCACAACTGTTAAACTCCACGCCGGTGGAACTGTGAAGCGCACAGTTCCATACACAGATTTTTGTATAAACTGGGGATCTCACAGTGGGGAATGGCTACTAGTTATATAGTGCAAGTTTGAAGAAATAATTGAAGAAAAAAAGGACTCATTGGGTCATTATATTAAATTTTATCGGAAATAGGAAGTGAAAATAGGGGGTGCTGCAGTTCCACAGTGCCTATACGCGAGCCGTCTCTGACAACTGGGTTAAATTGATATACTTCTCACATGTGAACGAAAATGGTTAGGGACCATTCAAAACGGACGTCCTCAAAAGGGAGTGATGGGGTCAAACGTCAAACGTCCCCCTACTTCCTGTCCGTGTGGACAGGAAGTAGGGGGCGGTGGGTTCAAATTTTATAGGAATCTTGGGGACGTCCTTTTTGAATGACCCCTTGTATGTTCGCATATGGGCATTTAGGGACAAATTATGGGCATACATTAGAGAGTTTGAGCCATCCAACGTTAACGAAACGATAACGTTAACAAGAAACAGTGCGGGAAGCCCGGAATGGCATTGGAATGCCATGTTTCGCATAGGGTAGTCCTTGACCTTCCGGACCGCCAACGCTGTTTCTCGTTATCGTTATCGTTAGCTCAAACTCTCTTGGACGTGCCTCATACATTTCAAAATTTTGAAATTTGTCACTACGGTATAGTATTAAAAGAATAACATGAAAATCAGACAAAATTCCCATTACAAAATTTATAAAAATTTGTATCAATTCAAATCTAAATTTTTTAAGTAATGCAATACGGTATTTATTTTTTCTCGATTTTATATTATTGCAAAGTGTAGTTTTATTCAATAATAACACTTGTAAAAGTTTTGGAGTATACTGTACAGCAGTAGGGACCGGAAATACAATCTAGTAAAATCATTCTAAATGGAACAGTACACATTTTCGCACTATATGTCAAATTATTCCCAAACCTTTACCCTCATTATCATCGCTCTTTTTTCCCCCTGAAATTCATTAAAGGAAATTGACGATTCATTTCTTCAAAGTCAAATTTTTATGCTTGATGTTTCTCCAAACAGAATTTGCGTTGCAATTTCAAAATATAAATGCAAATTTCCATTACACTGTACTGCGTTTTCTGCAGCAGTTAATAAAACTGTCATTTTTCAAACCATATGGAAATGGCGGGCATTCAGCAGCATGTATAAATCGATAATTCCTAAGTAATACGCATTCAAGTAAACAAACTTATGTAGGGGTCCATAATATTCAAAAAGTAATTAAATTATGTTGTACAAAATCAGGAAACATGCTGTAAGTCATGACTGAAATTGAGTTTACTATATATTGGATGATTGCTAAATTATACTCGACTCTTATACGTTATGAAATATTGTAAATGGATGTCCAGTAATCTTAATTTGTATATTGTCCAACTGCACTCCATGCTCTGGCACTTGGTTTCCGGGTCGTACTCAAACATCCAAGAGTACTCGTCACCAGTAATGACATGTTCCAAAAACTCAAGGCACCTTTCCCTCCTGATGTCCTTTTGATCCTGCGAAAGATTTTTTGGAACCATTTTTGCGCAGATTTTTCTCATCCCCAATTCATTGGTCAAAATCTGATGAACGGTGGTGTGAGTCAAATTCAACTCTTCCCCGATCATTCTAACCGTTAATCGACGATCTGAACGCACAAGATCCCAGATTCTGTCGACATTTTCATCGGTTCTTGAAGATGGCCTAAGTTCCGCTAAATTATACTCGACTCTTATATGTTATGAAATATTGTAAATGGATGTCCAGTAATCTTAATTTGTATATTGTCCAAGTGTCCTTGGATTGTATATTTCCGGGTCGTACTCAAACACCCAAGACTCGTCACCAGTAATGACATGTTCCAGAAAATGGGGATCATTTTCAATCGATTCCAAAAACTCAAGGCACCTTTCCCTCCTGATGTTCTTTTGATCCTGCGAAAGATTTTTTGGAACCATTTTTGCACAGATTTTTCTCATCCTCAATTCATTGGTCAAAATCTGATGAACGGTGGTGTGAGTCAAATTCAACTCTTCCCCGATCATTCTAACCGTTAACCGACGATCTGAACGCACAAGATCCCAGATTCTGTCGACATTTTCATCGGTTCTTGAAGATGAAGGCCTTCTGCTGCGTGGTTCATCTTCAATCGACTCTACCTTCTGAAAATGCCTTAAGCCACCGAAAAACCTGGGCCCTTGACAAAGCACTGCCTCTGTAGGCCTGTTGAAGTTTTGCAAAAATTTTCGTTGCACGGTGCCTAAGTCTGAAGCAAAGCCTGATAGCACACCGTTGCTCAAAATTGATGTCACTCATTTTTAGAACGCACTAGGAAAAACTGTTTCACGGAAAAAAATCGCTAGGGAGAACCAAATGACTCTAGCAAGTTCAAACTCGTACTGAAGGCGTATCACGTGTTCATCTGCCGCCCCTCCAAGGCACTAATCCCCATTGTTGCCAGATTGAAGGCTAGGTTGCTAGTCTCATTACTTAATTTACACACCTCTTATATCCTTAGGGCCTTATGTATTTTTTTCACCGGGGATATGCCTTGAAAGACGCACTGGTCCAAAGTAACCCCACATGATGGGGTAACTTTGTAGCAGAAATTAATGGGAATATCCCTTCACCTGTTAATCGGAGAGTTTTGGTATTTGAAATCCATACATGGACCAAACATTTTTTCAGATGTATATGAAAAATATCAAATATGGACCTATACGGGAGATAATATTGCATATATGACCTTGTTTATTTTTTTCAAAAAACTTTGAAAAAACCCCTGGTCCAAAGTTACCCCACATGATGAGGTAACACGTGATGGGTTAACTATGTAGCAGAAATTGATGGGAATATCCCTGCCCCTCTTAATTGGAGATTAAAAATGATGCCATATTCTGAAAGAGGAGGGTTGATTCTATTTGACCTGGTCAGTATCGGGTCCACTTTTTCAGAATTTCAAAAAAACACCAATTCATATTTGATGGTACTAAAAAACCGAGTAAAAAGCTAGCAATAAAACTGAACTCATTTATAAATATAGCTAAACTATGAACTTTAATGGTCGTGCAAATGATCTTAGTGCAGCCCTAAACGACATTCGCATATTTCTTCGCACTCGTGTACGAAAAACACTGCAAAGGGCACATGTTGCCAATAAAATCCCCGGCAATTTTCACAATTTAAACTCTTCACGTAGATGCATTAGACGCATTAGCCAAAGCCTAATGACCCTCCTAAGCCAAGCACCTTTAATATTAGTCGTTGTCACAAGCTGTGCTCTCAACGATTACTAAAAATGTTTCACCCCTGTTTGAAAACTATTATCAATGGGCCCACTTAATTGAGAAATTTGCATTGAATACGAAATTTAAGTCTCTTAAAACTTAAGCAAACGACATGGATGGTGTATAGCCAATAAGAACTATAAAACGATTATTAAAAACGAATGCGATTTTAGGGTAGCTTTTATATCCAACTGTATTTGGAAATAAAATTTATGAGGCCCATTATGGAGGTTTGGGGAAAAGAAATCGCGATTAAATTCAGAGAAAAAAGTCATTTGCAGTGGAGGAAAATCGATTGAAATCCGAACAGATGGAGCAATTTCTATAATTATTACTGTTTGTGCCATATGAATGCCATTACGAAAACGTCATTCTTTGGAAATTTGAAAATGAATAAAAGGGTCTTTAGTAATAGCAAAGGGTTCTATCATATAACTTTTGCTTGCTATAAATACTCCTTTTTTTTGATCCCCTATTGCATATAAAGAAAATTGGCAAATGATTGGCTAGGTTTGCCCTAATTGAAATTATACAGTACCAATGGCCCCAGTTTATAGGCAGACCCATATTCATGAAGTCTCACGCCCATTGATCGACTTCTCATCTAAGTTTAGTTTGTTTTAGCTAGTTTCGTTGTATGGAATACTAATTTACAAATTTCAACTAATGTACATGTTGCCCTGTATTTTTGTGATAGTTTGGGCTAGTATCACCATATTTCAATGACTTTTTTTGATGGAATATAGTCCTATTCAGCATTGTGGGGTAAGGTGAGACAGTGACATTATTAAATAGTTCTATTGTGGATATTGGGTTGAGATGCCTTAACTTACTACTATATAACAACCTATGCAGCAAACAGATAGTGCACAATACCTTTTGTGGAATTTTAAACTGTTGGCTTTTGTGTCGTGAAATGACATTTTTACTGGAAAAGTCATTGCTGTTTTACCTGAATATTTTGTTGAAAATATTGTATCTTTTGCATATTGATGCTTATCTTATTGCTAAATTAATAGAATCACATCGTTTTAATTCAATGTAATTGTATTTGATGCAATTTAAGTTTCTATGGGCAATCTTCGTGTGGGGTAAACTGAGACGACTGATTTGGGGCAAGGTGAGACGCATTCACTTAACAAGGTTTGAATTTGCATTTTTGTAATTTTTGTTAATTTTGTCATATTTCAGTTTAAAATTTTTAAATGCAAGTCCTTGTCCTTATAATCTTTTTGCATATTTTTGTCTAATTCATGAAGTGTCTCATTTTACCCCAGGAGTTGGGTAAAATGAGACATTCCACAACACATTTTCAAACGTTACAATTTTACAGTAGATTTGATAAGATTCACTTCATAAAATTTTCATAAACCAGATATCCTCACAATTTTATACCAATAGAACAATTATTGAATTCGAACAAAACGTTTTAGTAAAGTAATGTCTCAATGCTCCCCAGTCTCCCCTGCCTGAATATATAGAAAACTTATACAAATTTCAAATAATACAGCGTTTTCTAATCCACAGGCCATAGGTCTCTCTTACCATATTCCCCTCATCCCTCCATTTTGTTGTTCCATTTTGGAGTTCCATTTTGGGGTTCCATTTTGGGGCTCCATTTTGACATGACATGAAAAAGTGATTTTAAATTGCTATTCTTGAGAGTAAATTTACTTCCATTGGGGAACTGCAGTGACAGCAAACAAATGATAGGTTTACATGAGCGCAGACTATATATTCGGTAAACAAAGCTAACTTGAAAGAATATACACTATTTGATAGCAATTTCGGTAGCACTTAACCGATGTTTGCTAAAGTAATCTGCCACTGCCATTTTTGTTTCACTTTGGAAACGTATATGGGTCTAGTCGTGTATCGACCATCTGGGAATCATGAAACATAGTACCCAGCAATGGGCATACCCCCACACGCACACAGTATATTGACTTTCTATGAACGTTTTTAAAGGCACAAAGAGGGGCCTCGATTGTTGACCCCTTCTCTTGACTATGGACACATTAACAGCAAATTGTTTCCTGGTGTTATTTGCTAAGGTTATTTAATATCTCTAGAATCCATTCACGGCTGACAATGCTCTATCAATTTTAAAGGCCCATTTGTAATTGGTATTTAATTACGTGGCAAGCTTGAGGCTTCCAATAACCGGTATTTGGCTTTTTGTTAAAAATGTACTTGCTAAAAATACCATAACAGATAGATGAAAACCTAAGTTGATCACATAAAATTTCATAATCTCACCAGTAAGTTAGACCCTTTGAGTCTCTCTCTAAAACCAGTTTACTTTTATTATATTATTTTACAAGAGACTTTCCATAATTACTTCGTTAATTGTTTGCAGTGATAGGCAGGGCTTAGAAATGTTATCATATAAAGATTGCCATAATCACAACGTGATGATACACGCCACCCTTTGTTGAAACTAACCATTTTAGTGATGTCACGCTGTTTTCCAATTAAATTCTGATAAGATCATTTGTTGCCATGTCATCATAATAATTATTTTCTGAACTCAACTAACACCCATTTTGTCTGCCATATGCTTTATGAGTACTGTTGGTGTACCAAATACGTATATACTGCTTTTGAAAAAGTAGGTTCTCCCAAATCTCAGGGCATCTCACTGATATTCTAAGATTGTACAATTTTGGTGTTTTATTTAATACATTATAATAGAATTATAACAACTTATCGTAACATTATTCTATAATGTGTGTCGGCGAAATGGGAATTGGCGGGAAAAGACAAAATGGCTGCCATGAATGATTCGAATTTCACATTATGTATATTTCAGAGTTTGTGCTGAATCCAACACAAAAATATATACAATAGTAATGTCGCCATTCCAAATCCTTGTTTTCAAGTTCAAGTAATTTTTCAAGTAATTTTTGGTTGTGGAGTTGTGCCCAGCAGTAGTGGATAGTTAAGTTTGCTTTTACCTCGAAATGATTGTTTGGTTAGGACAAGTTAGGCAAAAACTGAATTCAGATAACATTCTAATACAATTATAATTATACTTTATACTAGATTTATAATATAATTGTAATAAATTATCACAGAATTATTATATAATGCGATATATAATGGGTGTTGGTAAAATGAGAATTGGCGGGAAAAGACAAAATGGCTGCCACGAATGATTCGAATTTCACACTATAGTTAATGATATCAGAACTCGTGTTGAATCCCACCCCAAACTATATACACTAGTAATGTCGCCATTCCAACTCCTAGTATTTATTCAAATATTTTTTGGTTATCGAGTTGTGCTCAGCAGTAGTGTATAGTTAAGTTTGATTTTTCCTCGAAATGATTGTTAGGACAAGTTAGGCAAAAACTGAATTTAGGTAACATTCTAATACAATTATAATAATACTTTATACTAGATTTATAATATAATTGTAATAAATTATCACAGAATTATTATATAATGCGATATACGTATAATGGGTGTCGGCGAAATGAGAATTGGAGGGAAAAGACAAAATGGCTGCCACGAATGATTCGAATTTCACACTATACGTAGTTAATGATATCAGAACTCGTGTTGTATCTCACCCCAAAATATTTACACTATTAATGTCATTCCAACTCCTTGTATTTATTCAAATATTTTTTTGTTATCGATTTGTGCTCAGTTAGGACAGGTTAGGCAAAAACTCAATTTAAATTACATTCTAATACAATTATAATAATGCATTATAATAAAATTGTAATAAATTATCGCAAAATTATTCTATAATGCAACATATAATGGATGTCGGCGAAATGGCAGTCACGAATTATTCGAATTTCACACTATAGTTAATGATTTCAGAACTCGTGCTGAATCCCCCCCCCCCCCAAAATATATACACTAGTAATGTCGCCATTCCAACTCTTTGTATTTATTCAAGTATTTTTTGGTTGTCGAGTTGTGCCCAGCAGTAGTGTATATTTTAGTTTGCTTTTTCCTCGCAATGATTGTCCATAACTTTCCCACAAATGGGCTCACTTTTCACTTCTTCAATGCATGGGTGCACAAAGCCCTGAAAGGGAACGATGGGAGTAAACCGAAATTGAAAAAAAAAGCAAGCTTGGGCATACACATTATTATAACAAATAACTAGCCCACTCGTGACGGCAAAAGTCCCCTCAAGGACCAATGGAGTACTAAGTCACAGCTGACGCGAAGTAATCCTGTTTCATGTGTACGCGTCACAGCACAATGTGCAGCCAGGGCCTCCTCTTTTCCGCGTCCACCATGTCTCGTTATACGCTCGAGCATTTACAAATGGTCATATTACAACCTACAATCGCTAAATTACCGAATAGATCATCGACACGGCACACACAGCCTCCGGATAAACTGAAGGGGCTCAGTGAAATAAAAAAAGCAATATGGGAAAATGTATACAGGCAACGATGGTAGGAAATCGACAATGAATTGATTAAACAATTTTCGCAATATGCATCCTGTTAAAACGAATATATTGCTGGGGCCATTAGGAGAAAACCTCAAAATCGATCATGCTTGCACAGACTGATGGAATTATCCGAATATAGATGATGTGGGTAATGCGTTTTTCGGTTTACTTTTGTAGTTTGATGGCTTGTGCTGTCATATTTATAGTGATTTTCAGAAATTATCAATCCAGATATGCATATATATTAATCTTGCAGAAATGCGTTCAGCAGTTCAGGTCCTAATGTCCATTAACAGTTTTTAACGATACATTAATTAGTACACTTAATCAAAAACAAGAGTTTATGCAAACCAATTTGTCGAAACGTGGTTTTTCCAAAAACAGGTTTGTCCAAATTTAATTTTCCACATTAAAAACGCAGTAAACATTACATTTTTTTTCCTGAAAATGAGCCATTTTTCGCCAAAAGTTTCATGAAACTTCTGGACGCAAACATGGTAAACAAAGTTTTGTTCAAAACATGTTTTGAAAACCGCGTTGTTGTTTCGTGTTTTCTAATGCTTAGTACACACTTGAAACATTAAACACAAACATAGTTTTATGCAAACCAATTTGTCGAAACGTGGTTTTTCCAAAAACAGGTTTGTCCAGATTTAATTTTACACATTAAAAACGCAGGAAACATTACATTTTTTTCCTGAAAATGAGCCATATTTCGCCAAAAGTTTCATGAAACTTCTGGACGCAAACATGATAAGCAAACTTTTCAAAACATGTTTTGAAAACCGCGTTGTTGTTTCGTGTTTTCTAATGCTTAGTTCACACTTGAAACATTAAACACAAACATAGTTTTATGCAAACCAATTTGTCGAAACGTGGTTTTGTGAACATGTTTCATAAACAGGTTTGTCCAAATTTAGTTGTCCACATCAAAAAAACATTTCGAAATAGAAGAAATGTTTGCTGTTCATGAATGGCGAAAAACTGGCATCTGCACTTGAAAGCACGTGACTTAAATTGGGTCATGGTATACAGACCTTGGTAGGAGCGCCTTGACCAACAAACATGTTTCCTTTGATCGTCACCGCCTCTTGAGCGATCACCAAAATGTTTCATGGAAACACGTTTTTTTGGCCAAAAATTTGCTGACACTTGCTTGTAGAAAACTGGCGCGCAACCACTTCTCGCAAACATGTTTACGAAACCCTGTTTCTGTTTCGTGTTTGCTCTAATGTGCATCAAGCATAATAACACGTCTTATGAAACTACATGTCCGTGTAAATATTGCGACCGTGTAAAAATTTTTCCACAAAAATATTTAGGGGAAATTTTTTTAGCCACTTCACTTGTCTGTCACTTGGCAGTTTAACAACTTCCAAAATGTTTAACAATCGGTCATTTTTTTCTGAATAACTTAGGTTTTACCCCTTTTTTATTACTTATCAACAGTAACATAAGTTAAGAAATGCAATACAGCTCACTTCTAGAGGATTTAATGGTTGTCCCTTCATGGATTTCCTAGAAGTCAATACAGTTGATATGTTTTCAAAATGACTGTATCGATTTTATACACAAAGACCTTATGCCGGGCGGAAATGCTAATGACGTCACAGCTGTGCCCAATGGTAGCAAAAGCTAAAGCATGCACTTATACCAATGGCTGTATGCAGTCACCCAAATGAAATACAAGCGCCATGAATGAAACAATACAAAATTCTGTTGAGCGATGTTGCCTTAAGTTGTCCCCAGTTTTGCATAAAATTTAAATAACACTTCTTTTCAGAATATCGCTATGATTTTTCCAATAAATATCATATGCATTGCATTAGGTCCAAGGAAAACCAAATTTATAAATATGAATTGTTTACGAGTTAGTTTTGAATTAGAAACAGTAGTAGCGTAAAATGTGGATACTTAGGGCCTGTTTGTGTTGTAGCCCCCAGTGGAGGCTCGCGTATAGGCACTGTGGAACTGCAGCACCCCCTAGCTATTTCCACTTCATACTACCGATACAATTTAACATAATGAGGCTTTTTTCTTTAAACTTGTAACATATATATAATTAGTAGCCATTCCCCACTGTGGGACCTCCAGTTTATACAAAAATCGTTCTAAGGAACTGCGCGCCTCACAGTTCCAGTGGCGTGGAGTTTGACTGTTGTGCACATGCGCACAACATTTTTCTGGAGCTGCACACCCACTAATTTTGGCTACGAGCCGTCATTGATTGGGTCAGTGCGTTTTTCAAGGCATGTCCCTAGTGGAAAAATTATATAGGGCCATATATTCTGTAGTATCTCCCATATATTCTGTAGTAGTATCTCCCATATATTCTGTAGTACTCCCATATATTCTGTAGTAGTCCCATATATTCTGTAGTATCTTCCATATATTCTGTAGTACCCCCATATATTCTGTAGTATCTCCCATATATTCTGTAGTGGTCCCATATATTCTGTAGTATCTCCCATATATTCTGTAGTATCTCCCATATATTCTGTAGTACTCCCATATATTCTGTAGTATCTCACATATATTCTGTAGTACTCCCATATATTCTGTAGTACCTCCCATAGATTCTGTAGTATCTCCCATAGATTCTGTAGTACTCCCATATTTTCTATAGTAGTATCTCCCATATATTTTCTATAGTACCTCCCATATATTCTGTAGTATCTCCCATATATTCTGTAGTACTCCCATATATTCTGTAGTAGTATCTCCCATATATTCTGTAGTATCTCCCATATATTCTGTACATAGTACTCCCATATATTCTGTAGTATCTCCCATATATTCTGTAGTACTCCCATATATTCTATAGTATCTCCCATATATTCTGTAGTACTCCCATATATTCTGTAGTATCTCCCATATATTCTGTAGTACTCCCATATATTCTGTAGTATCTCCCATATATTCTGTAGTATCTTCCATATATATGCAAATTTTATATATTCCATACATGTCTGAACATGTTTCAAGTCCTATGTGGGGTAACATGGGCCAGTGTAGTTTTCAAGGCAACACATTGTATAGGGCCTTTTCTACGTGCAATTCCTGCTGTTTGGTTGCATGTCTGCTTCTGACAAGTAATATGATCTTATATCGCTCTCTAAATCTGTCCAATCAAAACATTGGTCTGGCGGACTAAACGATTTTCTTGTGGATTTGCATTTAATGGAAAATATAAATTTTTATAGCTGAATAGAATAAAATCCAATCTGATTTCTATGTGCATTTATAGCCTACGTCTTTCATCCACTTTCATTTTGTACATATCGAACTTATTTTCATATGTATGTCCATGCAATGCCAATTTTTTGGCTGCGACGATGGATTTGCCAGCCTGTGAATCAAGTGCTAAAACTACTTTTTCCATCCATTTCTTTAAGTATTTTCACAGCTGTCGTATAAAAAAAATGCACACAGGACATGGACATGATCCACATATCAAAATGTGATGCATACAAAACCATAAAACGATTGTGGAGGTTTTACAATGGATAAAACAACTTGTCTGCTATCGGCCAAAATAACAATATTTACGATAACAGCTCAAGTTATTGAAGCTCAGTATTAGAGAGTTTGAGCCAGCCAACGTTAACGAAACGATAACGAGAAACAGCGCTGGCGGCCCGGAATGTCAAACTACTACCCTATGCGAAGTATGGCATTTCAAATGACATTCCGGGTCGCCAGCGCTGTTTCTCGTTATCGTGATAGTTATCGTTTCGTTAATGTTGGATGGCTCAAACTCTCAAGA
>JAUJYV010002501.1:0-12399 GCA_033995625.1 Ophyiulus pilosus | reverse complement strand
TTGCAATATTTCAATGGCAGAATGCGGGTATACGGTCCATCAAAACGGTCCTTCGCAACATGTCATGGTATCGGTTAATGAAAAGGCAAAGGGCCTCCACAATATGTCAATGGCAGAATACGAGTATAAAGTTCATCATGGGGCAAAGGGCCATAGCAATATTTTAAAAGAACGATACGGGCATAGGGCCCAATGAATGCAGTTATGTGGTTCATCAAAATGGTCCTTCGCAACAGGTCATGGTATCGGTTAATGAAAGGGCAATGGGCCTCCACAATATGTCAAAGGCAGAATGCGAGTATAAAGTCCATCATGGGGCAAAGGGCCAAAGCAATATTTTAAAAGAACGATGCAGGCATAGGGCCCAATGTCCTCATCAATATTCCAACATCAGATGCGGGCATAGGGACCATTAAAGCACAAAAGACCTCAGTTAAAATGCAAGGTCACAAAGTGGACATAGGGGCCATAAAGCACAAAGGGCCTCCACAATATTACAATGATTACCTGTGAGTATAGTCCATAATGGGGCAAAGGGCCACAGCAACATTTCAGCGGCATGATAAGGGCATAAGGCCCATCAAAGAGCAAAGGACCTCAGCAACATTTCAACAACATGATAAGGACATAAGGCCCATCAAAGCGCAAAGGACCTCAGCAATATTTCAGCCGCATGATAGGGGCATAAGGTCCATCAAAGTGCAAAGGACCTAAGCAGGATTTCAACAAATGATAAGGGCATAAGGTCCATCAAAGCACAAAGGACCATAGCAACATTTCAACAACATGATAAGGACATAAGGCCCATCAAAGCACAAAAGACCTCAGCAATATTTAAACAACATGATAAGGACATAAGGCCCATCAAAGCGCAAAGGACCTAAGCAGGATTTCAACATGATAAGGGCATAAGGCCCATCAAAGCACAAAGGACCATAGCAATATTCCAACGGCATGACAAGGACATAAGGCCCATCAAAGCGCAAAGGACCTCAGCAACGTTTCAACAACATAATGCGGATATACGGCCCGCCAAAATGCAAAGGTCCCACAAAAGGGCAAAGGGCCTCAAAAGTCCTCACCTTTCCCGATGATCATGGTGCACGCGGCATCAACGGACATCCGTCTGTTAGGAGTAACGGACCTCACGCTAATCCGGTGGGGCTTCAAAAGTTAAACGACAAAAAGTTAACGACAGCTTAACGGCACGTTAACAAGACGACCCTTTACCGCATCTGCCCTTACCACCATGGTGTCGACCCTTTCGACAAGGGCCCTCGGCCTCTCGTTAGCCAAGACGGTGGTCCTAAGCTCGCCGTCGATGTACACGTTAAACGAGTCTAACGTTCCCGCTGGGGCCGTTGGTGCAACCCAGCTAATCAAGATGCTTTTGTGCAGCTGCCTTTCGAGCGTTAAGTTTAACGGAGGAGGAACTAACGAGGAGAAGAAGATTTCTGGAAACGAGTTAACGGGAAGTTAACGGTTGGAGCGGATTCACGAGCATCAGCGAGACGGTGATCGGGAGTTTAGCTAAAACTCGCAATATCTTAACGGCCCGTTAACTTACCCGGCCCGTCGTTGTTCGGATCTATAACGGGATATTCGTCTCTATCGTCAATGTTATCGAGGTTCGATAAACATAACACGTCTCCCGGAAGACAGCTCTCTGCAACGACAACATTTAACGGGCCTTTAAAAGCGGGTTGCGCCAAACACGGTAACCGGTCGCTAAACCGAACGTCAACCAAATCGAAACGAGCGTTAACTCGTTACGTCTAACCGGTGTAAAACACGGATAAGAAGCCCTCGATTAATAACTTAACCAAGCATCCGTTAACTTTAACCGGTCGTTAAAGTTCCAGCTAACTAACACAACAAGTTTGATTTTGGAAATTTCCGTAATAGAACCCGTTAACTTTAATCGGGCATTAAACTTCCCCCTAATAAGCATACTCACAATATTTTCAAAAATCCCCAGAAACCCGTTAACTTTAACCGGTCATTAACCACCCCGCTAATAAGCATAACAAGTCTGATTTTCAGACTTCAATGAATAGAACCCGTTTACTTTAACCGACCGTTAAACTTCCCACTTAACAACTCTTCCCGTTTGAAAAGGGCCCTAACCCTTCGGTCCTTCAAAGAACTTCTTAACGGGTATCTAACGGTAACATAACCACCAGTTAACTTTAACAAGCCATTAAACTTCCCGCTTCACAACCTCAAGAGGTCCCAAACTAAAGCCCGTTAACTTTAACCGGCCATTAAACTTCCCACTTAACAACTCTTCCCGTCCGTAAAGGCCCTAATCCTCCGGTCCCTCAAAGGACTTCTTAACGGGGATCTACCAGTAGAATTAGCATCAGTTAACTTTAACCAGCCATTAAACTTCCCGCTTCACAATTTCAAGAGGTCCCAAACTAAAGCCCGTTAACTTTAACCGGCCATTAAACTTCCCGCTCAACAACTCCTCTTGTTGGAAAAGGCCCTAACCCTCCGGTCCCTCAAAAGACTTCTTAACGGGGATCTACCGGTAACATAACCACCAGTTAACTTTAACCAGCCATTAAACTTCCCGCTTCACAACCTCAAGAGGTCCCAAACTAAAGCCCATTAACTTTAACCGGCCATTAAACTTCCCACTTAACAACTCTTCCCGTTTGAAAAGGTCCTAACCCTCCGGTCCCTCAAAGGACTTCTTAGCGGGGATCTACCGGTAGCATTAGCACCAGTTAACTTTAACCAGCCATTAAACTTCCCGCTTCACAATCTCTAGAGGTCCCAAACTAAAGCCCGTTAACTTTAACCGGCCATTAAACTTCCCGCTCAACAACTCCTCTTGTTGGAAAAGGCCCTAACCCTCCGGTCCCTAAAAAGACTTCTTAACGGGTATCTCCCGGTAGCATTACCACCAGTTAACTCTAACCAGCCATTAAACTTCCCGCTTTACAACCTCAAGAGGTCCCAAACTAAAGCCCGTTAACTTTAACCAGCCATAAAACTTCCCGCTCAACAACTCCTCTTGTTGGAAAAGGCCCTAATCCTCCGGTCCCGCAAAGGACTTCTTAACGGGTATCTACCCGTAGCATTACCGCCAGTTAACTTTAACCAGCCATTAAACTTCCCGCTTCACAACCTCAAGAGGTCCCAAAATAAAGCCCGTTAACTTTAACCGGCCATTAAACTTCCCGCTCAACAACTCTTCCCGTCTGAAAAGGCCCTAACTCTCCGGTCCTTCTTAACGAAGAGCTACCGATAGCATTAGCAACGGGATAACGACCGTTTTACACATCGTGTTGTTATAGATGCTTAACGGTCGATTAAATGTGCGATTACCGATTAGAACTTGGTTGTCCTCAAGATGGCCGCCGAGAGTGAACTCAATGGGCAGACTCGTCATTCCATCGTCGGAATCTTGAATTCCGTACAAAACGTTCTGATGGAAATCCAGCAAATCTTCGCCTGTTAAAAAACGTTAACGGGACATTAAGTGTTAGCGAGTGCAAAAAACAGCACAAAAAAATATAATTACCCGTTAACTTTTCGACGAAGTTCGACGGAACGAGGCCCCTTCTGCCGTCCAGTAACTGACCGTCGAAAAAGCCGTCCTTTTAACGAATCGATAAAAAGGTAAACGGGCGATTAGCAAACTTAACCGAGATTTTAATCTGTGCGGTAGGACCCCGATAAGAGGATTTTGAAGGGACTGAGTGATAGGGCCTTCTTACGAGAGATGACCTATTAAGCGGGAAGTTTAACTACCGGTTAAAGTTAACAGACGCTTTATGAGATCCGATAGTAACCATCGAGAGTACCGCTTGAGAGTAACTACCGAGAGTACCGCTTGAGAGTAACTATCGAGAGTACCTCTTGAGAGTAACTCACGAGAGTTAATGTCAAATTGAAACAAGCCTTAACTACCAGTTAAAGTTAACGGACGCTTTATGAGATTGAGAATATGCATCGAGAGTACCTCTTGAGAGTAACTCGCGAGAGTTAATGTCAAATGGAAACACGCCTTAACTACCGGTTAAAGTTAACAGACGCTTTATGAGATCTGAGAGTAACTATCGAGAGCACCACTTGAGAGTAACTATCGAGAGCACCACTTGAGAGTAACTATCGAGAGTACCACTTGAGAGTAACTATCGAGAGTTCCTCTTGAGAGTAACTCGCGAGAGTTACACACAGAGAGTTAAACATGCCTTAACTACCAGTTAAAGTTAAAAGACGCTTTATTAGATCTGAGAGTAACTATCGAGAGTACCACTTGAGAGTAACCATCGAGAGTACCTCTTGAGAGTAGACATCGAGAGTACCACTTGAGAGTAACCATCGAGAGTACCACTTGAGAGTAACCATCGAGAGTACCTCTTGAGAGTAGTTATCGAGAGTACCTCTTGAGAGTAGCTATCGAGAGTACCACTTGAGTCACTATCGAGAGCACCACTTGAGAGTAACTATCGAGAGCACCACTTGAGAGTCACTATCGAGAGTACCTCTTGAGAGTAACTCGCGAGAGTTAATGTCAAATGGCAACACGCCTTAACTACCGGTTAAAGTTAACGGACGCTTTACGAGATCTGAGAGTAACTCTCGAGAGTATCTCTCGAGAGCAACTCTCGAGAGCTACTCGCCTTAAATTCCAAAAAAACCAAAACTCGTCAACGACAGAAAACTTCCAATTCCGCGCCACGTTCTCGGGGGGTCCTACCGTAGCAGCCCTTTCCCTCGCGTGCCCTTACCTCGTCCATTCCTCCCCTGACCATGACGTAATCCCCCGCGCTAACGGCCAGTTCCGCTTCCGGGTTCTCGTTGGGCGAGTGCTGGAACGGGTCGTAGCTGTACCTGGCGATATGGACCTGGACCCTTCCGATTCCGGGAATGTCCAAAAAACTTCCTGGGTCCTCGTTAGCTCTCTGCCTGCTCTCCAAAGCGTTTAGCAAGCTCCTCGCCGGATGCACCACTGAAAGATAGTTAACGGGCCGTTAGACGAAGGAACGATAGCGACATCCGAGGACTCGACAAGACCGAAAGGGTCTTTAGGGGGCGCCACAGTTGGGCTGTGCTTAGGGCATAATCTTTAAGGCATGCATTGGCCTTACGGCCCTAACGATTTTTTAAAGAGGGGTCCTTAGAGGGCGCCACCATAGCCGTGATGTGCTTACGGTAATTCTTGGCATAAGGGCCTTAAGAATTTTTAAAGACAGGGTCCTTAGGGGGCACCACAGTCTGGTTGCCATCTCTTAGGGCCTTAAGACCTTAATCTGACCATGTATCACTCAAAAGACAATGCAACCGGTCAGTGCCAAGGTCCTTATTACTTAGGGCCTTAATCCCAAACAACGTTGAGTCGAGATGACATAATGGGGGCTGTGTTTAAAACATCACTTAGGGCCTTAAGACCTTAATCTGACCCCATAGCACTCAAAAGACATGCAACCGGTCAGTGCAGAGGTCCTTACCACTTAGGGCCTTAATCCCAAACAATGTTGAACCGGGATGCCATAATGGGTCTGTGTTTAAAACATCGCTTAGGGCCTTAAGACCATAATCTGACCCAATAGCACTCAAAAGATACCGCAACCGGTCAGTGCTAAGGTCCATATCACTTAGGGCCTTAATCCCAAACAATGTTGAATTGGGATGACATAATAGGGCTGTGTTTAAAACATCACTTAGGGCCTTAAGACCTTAATTTGACTCTGTATCACTCAAAAGACACCGCAACCGGTCAGTGCTAAGGTCCTTATCACTTAGGGCCTTAACCCGCTGAGCGCATATTACCGTCGTGTTCGGTGGTGACGATGGTGGGCAGCGTGCTCTTGACGGACGGAACGACGAACGAATGGTCCGGATTGTTTTGCGTTCCGACGGACCTTGACGTGGTTGCTACGACGGGAGCGGAATTGTGTTGAAAGGGCGTCGAAGCGACCGCCGGAGAAGGACCGCTGTTGTGGGCCACCGTAGCCGCGGAAGTTGTGGCCGTCATTGGGGCACTCGTGACCGCGGCCGAGATGGCGGCGGTCGTTGCCGCGGTGACCGCGGAAGTGGTCGTGTGATGATAGACCTTACTCATCCTCAAGAAGCCCGTTTCAGCGGCCCCAAAGGAACTAGGGCCTTGTTCTATCGCACTCGGCGGCAACGTTATACCTAGTTAGCGAAGACAAAAATGGACGTTAGGGACCTTCATGACGTCATCATAACACAAATTAAGTAATCAAGGGCATGTTTGAGATAGGTAATTTAATGAGAAGTTAGGGACCTAAAATGTGCCCTTTGGTGACGTCATAAAATCTTTAAACGATGCCCTTTGGTGACCTGCTTTTAAACTAGTCATTTAACACATGATGTCCTAAAATGGCTGAATTAGGGGCCTAACATGAAGACCTTTGACGACAATGTCCTAAAATGTACCCTAAATGAGGCCCTTTGGTGACTTTCTTTTAAACTGATCATTTAAATATCATATGTTCTAAAATGTGCCCCAAACGAGGCCCTTTGGTGGTATCATTTTAAACAAGGCATTTAACCAAGCAATTCTTTAAAAAATGCCCTAAGTAAGGGCCTTTTCTGACGTCATATTGTCCTGAAACGATGCCCTTTGATGATTTAAATATCATATGTTCTAAAATGGGCCCCAAACGAGGCCCTTTGGTGGTATCATTTTAAACAAGTCATTTTACCAAGCAATCTCTTAAAAAATGCCCTAAGTAAGGTCCCGTTGTTGACGTCATATTTTCTTGAGGCGATGCCCTTTGAGGATTTAAACATCCAATGTTCTAAAATGTGCCCCAAACGAGGCCCTTTGGTGGTATTATTTCAAACAAGTCATTTAACCAAGCAATCCCTTAAAAAATGCCCTAAGTAAGGTCCCTTTGCTGACGTCATATTGCCCTATAACGATGCCCTTTGGGGACTTAAATATCATGTTCTAAACGAGGACCTTTGATGGCACTATTTGGAATTAGCCATTAAAACATTCAATTCTTTAAATAATGCCCCAAGTTAGGTCCTTTGCTGACGTCATATTGTCTTAAAACTATGCCCTTTGGGGATATAAATATCAAATGTTCTAAAATGTGCCCTAAACGAGGCCCTTTGCTGGCATTATTTCAAACAAGTCATTTAACCAAGCAATCCCTTAAAAAATGCCCTAAGTATGGTCCTTTGCTGACGTCATATATATTGCCCATTAACGATGCCCTTTGGGGTTTTAAATATCAAATGTTCTAAAATGTGCCCTAAACGAGGCCCATTGGTAGCACTATTTGAAATTAGCCATTAAAACATTCAATATCCTCAAATACGCCCTTTGGTGACGTCACTTCCAAGCATAATTTTAAAGCCCTTTCCCAAAGGGCCCCAGTGGTTCCATACGTACCGACGGAGGCCCTAGGCCGGTCCAGTTCCGCCAGTATCTTGTCGTCCTGTTCTATCTTGGCCTTGATCTTGTCTATTTCAGTGGCCATGTCCGTGACAGGGGCCGCTTTGGGCGTCTGGGACCAAGCATTGGGCTCAATGCCCCTGCTCATCAGCGTCGTTCCGGACATCGTAGAGGACAAGGAGGAAGTGACCGCCGAGGAATGGACCTTGTCGGAAGAATAAGAGATGCCGGATGTGCCGCTGCCAGGTGGAGCTACGGTAGAGTCCCTAACCGAGGGCGCGGACGATGGACCTAGGACCCAAACGGAGAAGACGTAACAAGCGCTTAGTCGCAACTCCGGATTTGTGAAAATGCCCTAAGCTTTCAAAGACCGCAAACTTACAGTAGCAGTTGATGTCGGAGTGGATGCCCTTTGACGAATGGTCCTGACCGTTGGAAAGAATTTCCGGGTCCTATGAAAGACAAAATTAGTAGTTAGCAAAATGTCCCAGCTTTGTGAAGTTGAGGTTAAGTTGAGATTAACTCTCGAGAGTTACTCTCGATAGTTACTCTCAGATGGATGAGAGTCCATTTCCATATTATAAGTGCGTTTCCATTATGAGATTAACTCTCGAGAGTTAATCTCAGATGGATGAGAGTCCATTTCCATATTATATGCAAGTGCGTTTCCACTTGAGATTAACTCTCGAGAGTTACTTTCGATGGCTACTCTCAGATCGATGAGAGTCCATTTCCATATTATACGTGCATTTCCATTTGAGATTAACTCTCGAGAGTAACTCACTATAG
This sequence comes from Ophyiulus pilosus, assembly GCA_033995625.1. Classification (NCBI taxonomy): domain Eukaryota; kingdom Metazoa; phylum Arthropoda; class Diplopoda; order Julida; family Julidae; genus Ophyiulus; species Ophyiulus pilosus. The sequence goes on along the minus strand of JAUJYV010002501.1, from coordinate 4,223 downwards.
CTCCGCTCAGGAGTTACTCTCAGATCCCGCTAGGCGTCCGTTAACTTTAACCGGTTGTTAAGGTGGATTATTATTCAAGATTTACTCTCGCGAGTTACTCTCAATGGCTACTCTCGGGAGAAATTCTCGGATCCCGTAAAGGGTCCGTCAGCTTTAACCGGTCGTTAAGATTCGTTTCCACTCGAGATTAACTCTCGCGAAAGACAGCCATCTGAGAGTAGCTCTCGAGAGTAACTCTCAGATGGTTGTCCACGTACGGACATTCTCGCTAAACGCCACAAGATTGCCGCGAGCTGCTCTCGAGAGTTTCTCTGCACACTCCCATAACTTTAACCGTCCGTTAAGGCGGTTGAGACTAACTCTCGCGAGTTACTCTCGATGGCTACTCTCGGGTGAAACTCTCAGATCCCGTAAAGGACCCGTTATCTTTTCCCTGTCGTTAAGATGCGTTTCCCCTTGAGAGTAACTCACGCGAGAGTTAATCTCGAGAGTCACTCTCAGATGGTTGTCCACGTACGGACATTCTCGCTAAACGCCACAAGATTGCCGCGAGCTGCTCTCGAGAGTTTCTCTGCACACTCCCATAACTTTAACCGTCCGTTAAGGCGGTCGAGACTAACTCTCGCGAGTTACTCTCGATGGCTACTCTCGGGGGAAACTCTCAGATCCCGTAAAGGGTCCGTCAACTTCAACCGATCTTTAAGATTCGTTTCAACTCGAGATTAACTCTCGCGAGAGACAGCCATCTGAGAGTAGCTCTCGAGAGTAACTCTCAGATAATTGTTCGCGTGAAACCGCACATTGTCCTTCTCAAACCGTTTCTATCGTACCTTTCGCTAACTAAGGTCCTCTGGGACAAAAACCCACGCTTCAAACACGGACATTATCGCAAAAGGCCCCAAGATCGGCGAGTGCGACTAACCTGCAAGGAGTATCCGTGGGTCTCTTTCTTGGAGTGCATCCTCCGCAGGCTGTCCATCTCCAGTACGAGTTCCTCGTGAAGTACGTTCTGCAGTTCGCACTTCTTTTCCAGCTCGCGCAGCTTGGACTAAAGAGCCAAAAGTTGAAAAAGGCTTAAAAAGGCCTAAAAATACATTTAGCGCCGCAAAGGGCGTACGGGCAAAGCGGCTAGCGGCTGACCTGCAGTATCTCGACCGACTCCGTCCCCTGCCCGTTGTCCGCTCCTCCTCCGTCGCTCCGCCTGGACATCGAGGAGTACGGAGAGTGGTTGCTCTCCTCCCTCCGTCGCAGTAACTGGGTCTGAATCCTGTTGTGCTCCCTTTCCAGTTGGGCCCTTTGATCGGCCACATCTTTCATTTGCTACAAGTTGAAATAAGACCATTGAATTGACACCGTCGGGCGGGAAGACTATCGGGAAAGTGGGTCGGAGGGTTAGGGCCTTCGTAAGCGAGAAGACTCGTTAAAGGGTAAATATCAGGAAATCCTGTTAAGATGGCTTTGAAGGAACCGGAGGGTTAGGGCCTTTGTATGCGAGAAGACTCGTCAAAAGGTAAATCCTAGTGAGCCCCGTTAAGATGTCCTTTGAAGGGAGCGGACAGTTAGGGCCTTTGTATGCGAGAAGACTCGTCAAAAGGTAAATCTAAGCGAACCCCGTTAAGAGGTCTCTGAAGGGATCGGAGGGTTAGGGCCCTCGTAAGCGAGAAGACTTGTTAAGAGATAAATCTCGGCAAATCCGTACGTGGACGAGGAAGGGAGACGAGGAGAAGGGACTGGAGGGTTAGGGCCTTTGTATGGGAGAAGACTTGTCATAAGGTAAGTCAATGAACCCCGATATGAAGTCTTTTGAAGGGATTGGAGGGTTAGGGCTCTCGTAAGCGAGAAGATTGTAAAGAGACAAATCTCAGGAAATCCCGTTAAGATGTCTTTGAAGGGACCGGAGGGTTAGGGCCTATGTATGGGAGAAGACTTGTCATAAGGTAAGTCTTAGCGAAACCCATTATGAAGTCTTTGAAAGGATTGGGGATTAGGGCCTTTGTGCGGGAGAAGACTCGTCAAAGGGTATATCTCAGCAAGTCCTGTCAAGATGTCTTTTAAGGGACCGGAGGGTTAGGGCCCTCGTAAGCGAGAAGACCCGTCATAGGGTAAATCTTAGCGAATACTGTTAAAATGTCTTTAAAGGGACCGGAGGGTTAGGACCTTGATGAGTTGGAAGACTTGTTAAAAGGGTCAGGACTTGTCAAACCTCGTTATGAAGTCTTTAAGGAACCAGAGGTCAAGGGCCTTTTTAAGCGAGAACTCTTGTAAAAACAGAAATCGCAGAGAACCCTCTTAAGATGTCTTTGAAGGGACCACAGGGCTAGGGCCTCCGTAAGCGACAGGTCTTGTAAAACTTAGCGCAAACTCCGTTAAGTACAAACTTATGAAAGGATCAGAGGGTTAGGGCCTTCTTAAGCGAAAAGTCTTGATGGGTAAAACTAGGAAAACCCAGTTATGAAATCTGAAGGGACTAGAGGGTGCTAAATCTTTGAAGGGACTTGAAGGGTTAGGACCTTATTAGGCTTAAAGAACTATAAAAAGCAATACAATAGTTAAAAGGTCCTTGACAGGATCGGAGGATAAGGGCCATCTTAAGCGGGAAGTTTAATGCACGGTTAAAGTTGGGCTTCACATGCGGGTTCTCCAGGACTTTAGCAATCCATCGTTAAGTCGTCGCGATACCGTTCCGGGGCCAACGTTACTCTCCCGCTAACTCTCCCGTTAACTTTTACCGCCCGTTAAACTCACTTGTTGCAGTCTTTGCAGCTGTTGTTGAACTTCGCTGCAGAAGACCTTTAATTCAAGGTTTTTCTCCACAGTTTTCTCCAGTTCGGCCACCTGCAAAACAGAGATTTAACTTACGGTTAGCGGGCCGTTAGCCTAATTCTCCGTTAAGACACGAGTCTAAGATACTCACAAGATGATCGCACGCGTTAGACTTTTCGGTTAACTGCCGTTGCAGGTCTTCGCATTCCGTACGTTTGTCCTTCAGTTGCCGTTCCTAAAAAGAATATTACACGTGTTCGCATGTGACATCACTCGAACATGTCTGAGAACATGTACGGAAATGTTCTCCAAGAATACATATCCGGAAACATGTTTCGCCACATCTGGCTTTTTGGGTCATCGTCCACACACGGATACACCCGTTGAAATATAGCGGGAAGTTCGCAAACATGTGTATGAAAACATGTTACCGAACGGTTAATGTGCTGTATGCGTATGTATGGAGACACATTAACGAACGGTTAACATATCACATGTGTGTACGGAAACATGTTAACGATCAGTTAACATACTGCATATGTGTGTATGGAAACATGTTAACGCTCAGCGTACGTGTGTGTGGAAACATGTTAACAAACGGTTAACGTACCATATGCATGTGTTTGGAGACATGTTAACGCAACGCATACGTGTGTATGGAAACATGTTAACATACCACAGACATGTGCATGGAAACATGTTAACAAACGGTTAACGTGCCACACAAGTGTGTACTGAAACATGTTAACGCACAACGTATGTGTGTATGGAAACATGTTGACATACCACAGCCATGTGTATGGAAACATGTTAACGCACCACATACGTGTGTATGGACACATGTTAACAGACGGTTAGCGTACCGTACACGTGAGTATGTAAACATGTTAATGAACGGTTAACACACCACATACTTGTGTATGGAAACATGTTAACAAACGGTTAACGCACCACATACGTGTGTATGGATCCATGTTAACAAACGGTTAACGTACCACATACATGTGTATGAAAACATGTTAACATGCCGCATACGTGTATGGAAACATGTTAACGAACGGCTAACGTACCGCATACATGTGTATGAAAACATGTTAACAAACGGTTAATGCACCACATACTTGTGTATGGAAACATGTTAACGCACCGCATACGTGTGTTTGGAAACATGTTAACGAACGGTTAATGCACCACATACTTGTGTATGGAAACATGTTAACGTACTGCATACGTGTGTGTGGAAACATGTTAAACGGTTAACGCACCACATACTTGTGTATGGAAACACGTTACCGCACTGCATACGTGTGTATGGAATCATGTTAACAAACTGTTAACGCACCATATACGTGTGTATGGAAACATGTTAACCTACCGCATACGCGTGTATGGACACATGTTAACAAACGGTTAACGCACCACATACTTGTGTATGGAAACATGTTAACGTACCGCATACG
>JAUJYV010002500.1:0-12399 GCA_033995625.1 Ophyiulus pilosus | reverse complement strand
TTCTAATATTAGAGCTTGCTTTGCCTTACTGAGGAGGTGTTCGAGTGACACCGTTTGAAAGAATTGAAAAATAGAGCTGTATCATTTACTTTGTCTAACACCTTTATGTATCTATTGACAGTAGAAGTTGAGGTCATCTTTTAAAATAAAGTTATACCTTAGGATTATGTCTTGCGTGTTCATAAGCATCACAGAGACTATGAATAAGTTTAGTCTTCCTACTGCTAGCAGATGCACCACCAATTAAAACATTGAACAGATGCGACCGCAACGATTCCATCGATTTTCTTTTACTTAGAGGATATTTGTCACGCAATCGTTCCTCTAAAAAAACATATCCATATTAAAATTGTATAATTGGGAGTGATAATTTCTTCAAATAGATTTTTGCAACAATACTTGACAGGTACATACCAAATGCTTTCACGTCATCCACAGCTTTCATTCTATAGTAATGAGATTTACTTTCTGGAAGAGGAACAATAACAATGCAAATTTAACTATTATCACAACTTTATAAGGCTACATGATGTTTATAATATTAACATAATGTTGTGCTCATGATATTTACTCACTTAAAAGAATTTCACTAGACGGATTTAAAATGATTCTGTCGGCTTGTAGAGACCGAGGTTCGAGCAAAAGCTCACTTATTCTTGTTAGTCTCTCATCAATAGTTCGCCTTAAGCTCTAAAAACGTTTAAGTTCAGGGGTTATGAATCATTCAAGCATTAGTGCATGATATGTAACAGCTCAAAAACCTAAAAATGTTGATATACTGTATAAATCTACCTTAGGGGCATCATGCCCAATGGGTACATGTGGCCCCCGTCGATTTCTGAGTGCAAATCTTGAAATTTCTCGTTTTCCAAATAGAAACAACAGCACAAATGTCTAGAAAATAGAGAGAGAATAATTCAATATTGCTTTTCTGCTAAAAAATAAGTATACGAAATAAACCTTACCAACACTCCGCAAGCAATAAATATCACTATTGTTACTCCAGAGAATCCTGTAAACTTCTCTGCCATTTTCACTGGGGCTCTTTGGCCTCAGGAGAAATTGAGCTAAAAATAATCAGAACAATATGTTACAATTGTAAATTTTATAATAAAACAATTTTGCATTCTGATGATGAGTATGTTACAAATACTTTTAAAAGCTATTAAAAATATAGGCTATTTAGATTCTTTGTCCTAAATGTACGAATACATAGGGTATATATCAAAGATTAATGGACTGATTCCAAACAGCAAAGTACAAGTCACAAGTTTTTCCTCGACCACGCTAAATATACTTAAGATTAAATTGTCACGATTCTCATTGCAATAAACCTAGTGATCTAGAACACGTATTGGAGGCTATTGCAATGTAATCTTCAAATGAAACGGGAAGTACAACTAACTGATCACAGCTAATAACATTACAGGTGCATCCAAGCCAGACAATACAAGCTAAACATATTGAAAACTCTTCCTTTGGAAGGCCCAACTTACCGATACAATTAAAACAGTGGCATTTCAAACTGTAGGAATCAAACATTTCCGCAATATATTTCACAACCAAAAATTACCCAACACCCTTATTATTTATTATGCATTGTGCCAGAGTTCATTCTCACGTATAATTAACACCGGTAGTTTCTTTTCATAATGTGACATAATACCTTGTTGTTACTGCCTTGAATGAATGCTCACCACCATAGTTCAACAGAAACCCAACCTGATTAATCAGAAGCAACTGATAAAACTCAAGGAAATTTTTAGTTGTGTCAAACGCCTGCGTTATCAGCCACCCACTGTGGCCTTGTATAAAGGCATGATGCTACAGTTTGATATCTAGCACATAGGCTAGATCAGGGGTTAACTAAAGAGATAAAGCAAGGAAGTAAAACAATTTGGATGCCTGCACGTCACCCATTTATAAGCGTTATATCATACAGCTTACAAATTGACTGGTTATTGATTTATAACACTGGATGTGGACATATCGAATACCTATTTAAAAGCAACTCCCATCTCATGGAATCAAGCAGACTGCCAAAGATGAGCAGCTCTAACTTGCTGACATACAGAACATAAATTAAAGTAGCAACTTGAGAAAAAATCTTTCAAAGCTGAAATTGCTTGCAAGATGGAAACTGTAAATATTACCCCGCAAGGAGCCCTAGCTTATCGTAAAAGCAAATGCGCAAACATAATTATTAAGTTGGTTTTATGGTATATCAGGGCTGGCTTACTGAGTATGTTAGAGGAATTAAGTTTCGAGTTGCAAGAATAGTCTATCATTATAATCCTAGTAATTTCCTTCGAATTGTAACAGCATATCAAATCACACACATATATAGCATGTTTAATCTCAATTAAATGGATATTTTAACAGCTATTTTTATCATAAAAAGCCTCTAAATATTATTGCATCGTGTTACTCCGATGGGTTACAGATAGTCATCATGGCTTTGTTACGAGTTCGAATATTCCGGTACAGAATTGTTATTTATGTAAGCACGATGATGCATTAAACTGCCCGATGAATTATTACGACAAATAATGCGCTAACGTATAATATTCCAATCGAGATTCCAATCAAGCAGAGTAGGCCTAACAATTCGAAGGTTCGACAAGAACTTTTATTCTTTTTCACCCTATTCCCAACAAACGAACCAAGATGTCCGTCAATTTCACCAAGAACAGAACTAAACTTACAGTATTCCATGTGAAGGCCTTAGTCGATCCAATGAAATACGCAGAATTTCGTGTAAAACACGTAAAATACATGAAGTCAATCACCTGTAGACTCGCAAGAAATTCGCCATTTTATGAGTTATCAATCAAAGATGTAGGGGGCGTTTCAAGCGGCAATGTCAAAGCAAGTACGCGCGGAAGTATGTATACGTGCCAACCAAATACTTCAACTTATATTACTGCTGTGTTAATTAATGCGTTGGTAATATCATTTTATTTTCATTCTCATAAAATTAATTTTTAACAACAGACTGTTATTATGTCAAGGATAACGCATGGTTCGAGACTACCAGACTAGTACCTGAGCATATGGGACCTATACAGGGTGACCAAGTACCCTAATTATATTAATTTTGTCACAATTACAAAATTAACAAACAAACAAACAAAGAATTAAAATTGAAAATCTACCGTATAGAAACGAAATCTATGAAAATAAAAAAACAACATAAATAACAGTATATTGATATGAAAATTTTAAATATTATATTAGGGAAGAATTAAAAGAACACACTGTACATGTCTAAACTCGATTTTCTAAATATATATAACTAAATTATTTGCAAAATAATTCTAAAACACGTCCTTTTGTTGAAAGGTCCTTACTTTACTTGCAATTTGTTACATAATTAACCAGGGAGCCTGCAGCAGTCATATGGTGTTGGATATTAATATAGCTTCAGAAATTTGTTTCAATTTAGTCAATATGTACACTGTCATAATTTTAATTAAGATAAATTATTTTTTCCATTTTTTACATCTAGTACAGAAGAGTGACAATATTCTAACCCGTCTTGAAAAAATACACGTTTGTATAAACTCATAGAGGGATAAAAAGGAGCAGAAGAGCACGAGAAAACAAAAAAGTGAAAAACTTGCATTGTGTTAATCGTTATAATAACCACATTGACACATGAACCATTTAAAATGATCACAATTAAACACCTGGAATAAATAGAATATTAACTCGTAGGACGAGTAAACACTTTCTCGGTAGTCATAGATTTCAACAAAATCTATGTCATTAATTGCTCTCTACTTATTTTATTTATATGAAGTAGCCAGAATGCTAGCTTAACTTATTTCACTTGTCTTTATCTAAATGTCAAGCCTGCGATAAAACGAAATTTTCTCCATGAGGAACTCAAATTTGTTACAATCCTGAGTCCTCTCAAATAGGATCATCACAGTATTAATAAAAAATGATAAACAATATTAAAAGGAATTCTAGGATATGAAAGACAAGACATATCAAATAATGCTAACTGTTAAATCCCACACTAAACACAGCATTCTTCACTAATATGAGTCCTTCGTGGAGAATTGTTGAGTAAGTTATAAATAAAATTGAGCACCTGGTTACTTCAGTAGTAATGGAAAAATCATTTCTAGATATCTTTTTTTTCTATATTACTTACTTCTGCCTAGGTTTTCATAAGTGGTCTTTTATATGTGTCCTAAACTCTAGTTTTTAAAACTAATGTGTGTTCTAATTTCTCTTCTTGTTAAGAGGACCATCTTAGTTCACCAATTCTTTTGATTTTACAAGAAAAAAATATAAGATGAGGCATCCCAAAAATGCTCTCATCCATTGACCTAATTTTAGAAGCTCTAAAATCACATTAAATAATTTTATTTAAGCGATTTGCTAAACGCATATAAACCACAAAAAGGTGAATTATAATAAAAATTGCTTCCTTGCGTCCAATTTTAATTATGTAAAAAAACATGTTAATTTTGATTTTTCTAAATTGATTTGGCAAAAATAAAAACCAAATCAAAAACAATGATTATCTATAAAATCCATCAAAAAATTCTCAACAATTTTAATTTTGAACCAGTATTATTAAACTTTGATCAACACAATCTTAAAGTCAGTATATCACTTAATTTATGCAATTCCAAAAAAATCTAAACAATTTAACATATCTGATAAATTAGATAAGCAATGCATAAGGCAATTGGGCTAAATCATACTCCATAGATGGAATGTTTAAATAGTTTTGCAAATACATTTACGAAAATTAGAAGTTAAAATAACTACTACAAACTCAGCTGTATTAAAAATCTACGTGGCTATAAAGTATACAACTTGTACGTATCTTTTGAAAAATAAAAGAAAGACTGAAAACGAATCAAGATTAAATAATGGTAATTACAAGATCAATAAACCAATATTTTAAAAGCAGTGAAATTTCCACCAATAGACTCAATTTGGAAACACATGACACCACCACGACAAAAGATTTTCACATAAAACAAATTTTAATATACACATTAGACTGTCAAGGAAGGTTGGATGGCTTGAAAATATAATAACTAATAACATTTCAATACCACATTGTGTCTGACATTGCTACATAGTTAAGATTTAATATTTTTTTCTTGAAGTTGTGGTATTGAATTTCTTGGTTAATTTGGTATAGATATGAGCAAAATATAATACAGTAGTTTTCAATGTAAATATGAACACCAATTAATCACAAACTATGGCTATAAATAGGAAGGAAAAATGAAAAATGATGTAGATAAATAAGACAGCTTTGATAAATTGGGCAAATTAAATAATGTCTGCAAATACGGCATATAAACAGAATAGCTAGGTTATTAGTAAATGGGGATTTCAATAATACTGACCATAAACATAATTAAAATAAGGAATACCAGGTGCTTTCTGCAAATTCATCGCTATTGTAGATTGACATAGTAATTAAAAACGTGTAGAAGGCAAACATATCCTTAATTAGTTATTCAATATGGGGTTGCAAAGGTGATAACCAACATGTCTCCAAATAAAGCGTGGTGGAAATCTGCCCTTAATATAAAAAAGTGTGTTGCCGGCTGTTAAAAGCTATATATACTCGGAGCTAAAAATATTGGTCGTTTACATATACAATATACTGCATGTAAACAACACCCATCCAGCTCCTATATCTGTGAATGGCTTTTAAACCAAACTCGTTCTGGTAAAAATGTCATGATAGCGGGAGGAAAAATGGTGATCGATTCACATACAGCTAGCTATAAGTTCTAAACTGTGAGGTCGAGGATACAATTGTTTCATTTTTCTTAAATTTAGATATCACAGTACAATAAATGGATGAATAAAAAATTACAGCACATGGACAACCAATGGCACAATGGACATTATGATAATAGTGATTAAACTCTGAAATGAAATAACAAAGATCATACAGGGGTTTAAATTAAAGCTGCTTGCAGCACCACTGCTAAGCACTGGGTATAACACGCGTGGTACAGCAATCTCCCTCCTTTTCTTTTCCCCCATCGACTTGTAGTAAGTATACCGTGTTTGATAAGTACATTAAAAACTAAACATGTATGTACTTTTTAAGTATAAGCGATAAATGTGGATAATTCAAGTTTTTCTTAACATGGCAAAAGAAATCGTCTAATAAAAACTGACTCGCTGTCGGTCAGATGAAACTCGGACAGCCACCTTGTTCGTGCACGCATGCGGGGAATATGCATACATCTCGTATTTACATAATAACACACATGCACCTGAACATTTTTCTAGCCATGATCCAAAGTTGAACATACATCAAAAAACACTGATGTCATGTATTACAATTCTAAAATTCACGTGTTCCCTTTCAACGAACCAAGGACCATTATGCAATAAGTTTTGTTTTATGATAAGTTTTGTTCTGTTCAAAGAACTAAAAAAGGTATAGGCTTGAAAATAATTCCAATAAAACAGATGGCATGTAATTGAACTCCAAAAAGAGGCACAGTCAAAATTAACTTATTTAATCGATGCTCTCGTTTTAAAGGTTAACAGAAATGCATCCTCTATGGCAGGCCACGAATGACAAAATGAGATTTCCGGTTGTTGGTTAGCAGCCACGAGCACTGCTCGCATTTCGGAAAGATGCAATTGCTGGTTGACGCCTTACGTGATTTAACAAACCAAGAACATTTGGGAAAACGGTTCTCAGTAGTAGGGTAACACCAGTTCTCTTTCGGGCAGCTGGCGCAACTTCATCGACCCGTCTGCGCCGCACGAAAATAGCCGGTTATTCGTGTCCACGTAAAGTTGGGAAACGCCTGGGCTGATGTTGCGAAAGAAGGAATTCCTTGTGTGTTCTCCGGGAAAATTAAAGACACAATTGTGCTGTATAAGGCCCCAAATCTTTGGGAAAAAAGCAAGGACAATTTGTTATCAATGAAATCATTATCAAATCCTTCCACATGGCTCAAGGGGAAAAAATTAGTACAACCAATATCAAACACCTAGCAGTGTGGCTAAAAAGAAGAAATCAGTTTTGGTTTACCTTGATATCTCCATCAGCAGAGCCCGTCACAAAGAATTCCTCAGCAGGATCCAATGCTAAACATCTTATTGCAGACTCGTGGGCCTGAAAGCGTTGACGCAAAGTTCTTTGACGCACGTCGAAGATGCTGACGTATCCTTTCTTCCCAGCAGAAATAATAGACTGATGTTGAGGTGCATATAAAATACAGGAACTTCCTTGATCGTGGCAAATAAATGCTGAAAACCGACAACTCAAATTAGAAATTTGAAAAATGACTTCTAAACAAGCTATCTAAAGAATTTACAGTAGCAACAAAAAATCATGACTAAAATACACATTCACTCACCATGGACCAAAGCCTTAGACTTTGGCAGCAAAGTATCCCACAAACATACATTCTTACTTTCAGAAGAATGACCAGCTGTGGCAATCAAACTTGATGAAGATACAAATACAAAATCGCTCGTTTGTTTGGTGTGACATTGAATGCTCTGCAAAAAGACGCCGGTCATTTCAATTTCCAAGCCACACATTAAAAAAAGAAATTCTAAAGAGCATAATCAACGTGCTTACAAAGAACGAGTTGTTTGCCGATGCGCCCATTCCCACTTGCCAGAGGCTCAAGGTCCCATCGCCATCGCTTACACCAAACTTAAAAATGTGTGTATCAAAGCATAATTATGAAGACCAGTGTGTAACCATTATAGATTCCAAGTTTAAAAAATAGACAAATTGGTACCTTGTTCCCTTGAGGATTAAATCGTAATCGCGTGACCTTTGCAAAAGTACCCGGTGGTCGAGGCATGGTTAAAGACTGTGCATGGCCCCATTCCCATAGCCGAACAGATCCATCGGATCCGCCAGATAAATCTGTAGCAAACAAGAATTAATGACAATTATAACTAGGACAATTGGCAGATGCAGGAATATATGTATGTGGAAGCATATTATTTTAGAAAGTTAGTTGAATTACTCGCTGTCAAATAAATATTTCAACTTACAAAGAGGCAGAAGAGGATGTGAACTCAATCTTCTTACACCATCCATCCTATGTCTCATTAGCTAGTTCAAGAAAATAGAAATTAGCATTTTGACATGCATTTTGCACAAAATGGAACACACTTTTTAAACTAAACCTTTAATAATTTACTCATTTTCATCCCCTACAAAAAAATCTGAGGGATTTTCCCCCAAATAAATCAAAAAACCAAAAATTTACCCCTAAAAAAAAAGAAAGAAAAAAAGGAAAAAAAAGAAGAAGAAACCAATGATAAAAAGCACCCAAACAGGAGAAGCTAATAAACTTACCGGTTTCATCAAGTGTCGACTTCGTTCAATAATGAATTGACAAAAATGGGGATTCGTAGCCCCAGGAACATTGAGACCCTTAAACTAAGGGGATGCACATCAATATTGCAGAAAAAGCAGCACCAAAGGACAGACATATGAGGCAAAGTTAGGTAGGAAAGGAGCAAAAAGAGACAACAGCAAAGGCGACTAAGAGTTAAAACTAGAGAGAAATTGGCTATCCATTTAAAGTAAAGTTAACAGGTTGGCATGCGAGAAATCATGTATGGGTTTTAGGGAAAAATAGCAACGCTTACCACTGTTGTTGCTCTCCCTGTCTGACTTGTAAATGGTGAAGGGGAGGGTCCTATTGGACTGCTTAAGGCAGAACTTGCCGTTGACCCAGTCTGGCTCGCAGATGCGTGAAACTGAGCTAGCATAGGGCGATCTGCGGCAGTCTGAACAACGAGGTAATCGGCTGACGGCAGTGCTTCGTTTCCCCTTAAGTAAATAATACGTACAAGATTTCATGTATTACTTTTGTGAAAAGGGTGCTCTTCTAAACAGTTAAAACTACATGACTGCAACTTACCTAAGATTCAGTAGGTCAAACTCGCACTCATCTTCTAACCACGAAGGTGGTTCTAATAGCACAGAAATGTCCAATTCTTGCATTTCTTTAGTCGTCGCCAATGTTATAAGACCATTTTCGACCTAGAGAAAAAGTGCAAGATGATAAAAGTGTAATAATAATAATGCACACTATTGTGATCTATAATATTGGAAACTTCACATATAGAAAGGAAGTAGAGGCTTAGTTTAGACTGAGAAAATCCATGCTCATAAATTATAGTTCATGTTATTTGTTGCAAAAACATGTTGAAATAACATGCTAATTTTCAACAAATACTTACCAATACTGTTACAATTGATAATGAATAAATTTTAGTAGCCTTTGTGAATATCATGCAATGCAAATTTGTGAATGGCAAATATTTTAAAAATAGCAAAACACGAGGCAATGGCCTTTTCAATAAAATATCCTTCAAGCATGATACTAATAATTAAAACACGTAGTTTACTATAGTAGTTGAAACATAAATAACACCTCCATGTAAGAAGAATTTGTATGCTAAAATCAGCATTAATTTATCAGCTTAGTAGCGAATTAAGTTTAAAAACCAGATTCATTTTTAGAATTGCATACAAATTCCATGAAGGAATTAATAGGAGAATTTCCAATTTCCCTTGAATGCAGGATTGCCAGATTGTCAAATCTTGATTTTTGTGTTAATTAATAATTAGTAATGAGAAAATATGTAATATTTATATACTGAATTTCCCTGGCTTTTAAAAAAAAATTCCTTGATAATTCCATAATTCCCAGGTTTGGGAGAACCTTGCAAATTTTCGCAAATGGCAACAAACGTACGTAGCCTTCAACCATAGCTAAATTTATATTACTGTACCTGCATCAAACCACCAAACCACAAAAACATACACATGTAACATGCAAAATTATTGCTCCACATATCTTCCAGCAACACAGTGCAGCAAAGTCGATACAGCCACAAAGGAACACATAAGCAACATTTTTAGAGTAATGTGCATAGGACTAACACTTAAAATCACAATTACTATGAAATATTGATACTATTACAACTTTATTATTAATTAACAGAAATATAATTATGTACTACATGATTACTTGCCAACGATTTTATTCAAATAAATTAATTACTTATATATGATAAACACTTATTTATCAATGAACATTTTTGCACTTTTTAAATTAAGCTATTTTTAACTTTTTAAATTGTGAGAAATTTACAAATATCTACAGATGCACCAAAACTGTTCCATTGTGGCTGTGAAAACTTTTCATGTCATGGATTAATCGCTGCCAAAAGTTAGTCATGCATTGACAAATTCACGAAGAGGTAGTAGAAGAGAAGAATCTTACGATCTAGCAAAATAAATAAAAAAGAAACATGGTTAAGGACACACTAGCGCAGAAAATGCATTAATAAGCATCCAGCTATAAGCAAATCTTTCAATGAAAACTTTACGAAATTCCACCGAAATTAAACGATTGTTTGTGTGAAAAATACACTGTAGATTAAAGTGTAGAACAAGCGAAATCTTAATCTTAAACATCTATCCAGTCCAAGTATCTATTTGAATTCGATTGTATACACAAAACTGATATAGCATACCTTACTAATGCAGAATGCAGAAATACTATCCTGATCCTTATGAATGATTCGAATGGGATCTGGAAGAGGAGTATCTTCTTCCATATCATTGCTAGTTTCGGTATCGTCAATAATTGTTACTGGTCTCTTGCGAGTGAAAATATATCGAATGAAAATCTCTTGCACTGCTTCCTGGCGTACCAAATAGCGCCAAAGACGTTTTACAGGGTAAGCTGAGCGATGTTTTGATCTAAACGAATAATGCATTTTTGTTTACTCTGTCAATTTCACTCACAAACATGTCAATCACAAATTTTAAAAGCGTCTATGGCACGTTACTTGAAAGGTGTGTTCTGGGGCTCCAATATTCCACGGTACTTCTGAATGGCAGGCCCACTCGAGACCTTTTCCACGTGGCAGCCAGGAATGTAATCTGCAGGTGGACCACCAAATTTGTCGAGTGCTTCCTTCAAAAGATTCACCCAATGATCGAGTATGCGCAAAGTAGAATGAATGAGTGGACTAGCCACAGGAAGCTCTGAAATCAACAAGAAAACATGTCAATAATTCATGTTGTATCTCAATTTAAAACATGTCTTTAAATGTGACATGTTTTAAAAATGCTTTTAAAATGTAATCACTTTTTACGCTTGATTTAATTTCAGAATTATGTTCGGTTTCAAATGTTTAATTCAAAATATCAGGCAACAAACCTTGCATTTCCATTCCGACAACAGAGAGAAAAGATTGGAGGTAATGCTGCACCAATCGAATAATAGCATATCGAAGAATGCACCAGCTGTAGGAGTTTGGATCCGTGTGCTCAGCAAATAGCTCGTGGTCAGTTCTGGAGTCCTTATTGGTTTCATCTTCAAAGCTGTCATCATCTTCACTATCATCACTATGAATTGAATCACTTGAGTCATAATCAAGTTCATAGTCTGAAGGGATAAATGGCTAAACAAAAAAAATATTTTGCGAATCACTTCAAAATTCAGCTAACTTTTCCATATTAGCGCAGGTATTTCTAAGAGCTATTCAAACTCACTTTGCTCATTAAACAGCTAACTATGGACATCTCGGGTGGTATAAATTGCTCCCTATACGTTGGACGGTCCTCCTTGATGGGAGCAGGTTGGGATCCCATGGCGAACAATTTCATGTGAAACTTTGCTCGCTGTTTTGACAAAGTTGTTAATAAACCTGTTTCCCCAGTAGTTGGTTCTGAAAATATATTAAGTTTTTGTTTATAATTGTTCATTATAGTTATTTAGATAATTTCTGAAAAACATTTTCATAAACATGCCATGTAATTTTTTTTAAACAAAACAGCAGAAGAAATGAAATGTATTTTTTTGCATGTTATTGGATAAATTTTGCTAACTTTCTTCGGAAAAAATATTTGCTAACAAGAATTTTAATAATAAACTTTCAATTAAAATAAGTTTAGTGAAAACTAATGCTTTGTCAGTTAAAGATGCATACCGATTTTTATAAGCAATCAGCTAATCATTTACTTGTATTTTAGCTATCAAGTACCCAAAAGTCTAGCTAAACACAATTTGTAGAGAACAATTGTAAAACAATTGCAAACGAGAACAATTTGTAAAAGTGAAAAAAAAAAATGTACAGCAAACACGTTAATTATAACTTACTTTCAACACATGGTGGAGCCGACACGGAAACTTTCAACAAACGCTTAGCACCTCCTCCAAATAGAGTGGCCCACGTTTTTTCAGAGAATTTCTGACCAACTAGGCGAAACAGGGTGTGGGCTTCACAAGTTACAAGAGCATGGACTAGGAGGCTCATGTAAACAGCAAAAAAAGTTTCGCTTAAAAGAGTCGTGAGTTTTGGTGCATCTTCGTCCTTTTCTCTAGCCAGCAATGCCCT
>JAUJYV010002499.1:0-12404 GCA_033995625.1 Ophyiulus pilosus | reverse complement strand
GTAAAAATTGTTTCGCTTAACGAGTGTTTCGCATAACGAGCAAGACTCCGGAACCAATTATGCTCGTTATGCGAAGTTCCACTGTGTATATATGACGTAATTGTCGACTGGCCACCTATGCATGGTTTCTTTACTTTTATAAATTGTGTAGAATATAAAGGCGGTGAATGTATATGCGTTCACTAGTATTAGAAAAGAAATCATCTTGTACATCCATCTTGACATTCGGTTATTTTTTACAATTTTAGGAAAGACGTCAGTTCCAAAAATATAAAATAGTTTGAAAAAAGGTGTTCAGGATTCGGCCAACGTGGACATCTTGTCTGCGTTGTTCTGGTGAAGTTTTGTAAGCGTTGGCCATATCATAAAGCGTATAGCTGTTTGGCATCATAAGTGCATGCTCTAAATCCCACAAATGTGTAGTTGTCTGTCACTAAGTAACAATGTTTTGCAGAATATATTCGTGGTATATATTGTTATGGCGAGATCATATTGAATTTTGAGAGGTCAATGCCATACAACAGCCGCTGTTTGTGGATATGTACAATGTACATTTACAAATATCCTAACATAATAGCATTTTTGCTAGAATTTTTATCAAAGACGTGAACCACGCCTTTTATCTCTGAGTCTATTAGCAGTTTGTTTGTTTGTTGATTTTTAACGTTGGCCTATTTCTGCAACTAAGGTTAAACACCAACGCCAGGGAATGAGACTTCATCACCTACCTGGGAATTTTGCCTACGAGGGGGACTTCCACTCCTCTCGAGAGGTCTTTAACGTGCAATAATCAACACATGACCTTAGTTTAAACTCTCATTCGAAAGAGCCGCCACTCAGGGAATTTCTCCCATCCATAAAAATTCCCAAAGACCTCGACCGGAGATCGAACCCTGGAGAGGCGAGCATTTAACCCACTCGACCGAAGGCGTCGGCTATTATCAGTTTAAACAACATTCAAATCGATATGCCAGAAATTCCTATGAATAACTAAAGAGTCCATCAAGTTCATATATTTAAAATCGCCAGTATTTTTTCAATAATCACTGGATACAAAAGTATTTGCCCATTCTTAAAATTCAGCTCTAAATTGGATTCATGTGTCTTAATTGAACATCTATACTGTAAACGTTGTAAAATTCTATAATATCCCCTTCAGTCACGCTTCAGTCATATTGAAATAATTTGAAACTTTAGAATTGAAGTATATGTATGTCCCTGATAGTGCTGAATTTTTTTAAAATTTTTTGTCTGATACCCGATCTATAATTACAGATTGGAAACATCTGTGTCTGCTGTGATCAAAAATTGAGGAAAAATCACTTTTATTATTCATTTTTTTTGGAATTTAGATGATTTTATTGTTATTTTTTAGGAAATAAATTAAAATATTCTTTGTGTCCTGTTAAACAAAGAAAAACATTGAAATTGCAGCATTTAACGCATTTCGCGTAAGGCATTTATGTACGACCCTTGCTGTAAAACATAAAAGTATCCTTCTTGAAAATCAAAATACTCAAAAGTTGACGAATCTAATCAGAAAATGGTGCCACATATCCATTTAGAATATGTGTCCAGATGTTTCCAGCATGTAGTAATAATCCTAATATTAATTTATTGTCAATAATACAGTGCAAAACATGAGTGTTACAAATGTTTCCAGGGTGACTGAAGGGGTTAAATAACTTCCACAAATGCAACTCATCAGCGTTCTCTGATATATTGTCAAATTTATTCTTTGTATAAGTTAATCTACAAATTGACACTTGAATTGATAGCAGACACTTTCATTCGTCCATTATTATTTTCATTAAGCAGTAAATTAGCCATAATTTGGTAATGAAGGGGATCTATACAGCATTGGACCTGATTTCTCTGAAAGAGAAAAACATTGTTAAATTTTGAGATTGGGGATGTTGCATCTGGTCAAAACTTAATAGTTTTGATCAACTTTAACTTACTTTGAATTATGAGCTGCTTCGCTGAATACTCTGAGCATGAATTCACCTTCTTCATTGGCGCCCCATGTTGTGGGAATAATTACATAGTTGCCAGGTTCCATGATAAATCGCTTGTTAACCGTTCTGTTGTTGATGTATTGGTTTACTGCGTCATCAGGATGAGTACGCTGCAAGTAGCTCTTGTCCAAAGGTAGTTTACTGCCAGGAGGAATGCGGTAGAGTACGAATCCAATGGCAAGATGTTCCAGGTTGAGCCGTCGACGATTTTTCTGTAAGACTTCCACCACGAAAGACGCCATCTTGTCGTCATCTTCGTCGTGGTCTGTGACGTTTAACTGAAACTGTGGATTCTGCCAAAACGTTGCTGAAACCACAAATGTTTTTTTTTGTATAATAGGGAAGTTGTAAACTTGCATAAGCAAGAACATATTTGATGAACATTGAACTGAATCTTACATAATTCAGGTCGTCCTCCAGCAGTGGAATTCCGCTTCCATCTTGAATTGGCCATGCTGACTGACCAAGTTTTTTGGGGTTCTCGCAGGGAATCGGCCGTTAAGTTACAGATCTCGATGCTGTCGAAATTATTGATGAAATCGGATAATTCCATCCTGTGGTGTGCAAAAATGAAAAAAAAAAATGGACTAAATAGTAACGATAGAATCAACATGATCGAAAACCATGAATTCCCAAATTTCTTACCAAAATTCACCATCGTTTGCCAATGCGAGTCCCAATTGTTTTTTTTCTGTGGATGATAAGTTATTCCACTCTGCTGACCTGTAATGAATGTATTCTTAGAATGTCTTGGATCTTTCTACATTTTTTCATAAAAAGCATACGATCCATTGGAAGATTAAATGCTCTTTTTTTAGTAATTTTTAAATTTGGATTGGACAATACTTTATTGTCATAGTTGGCGACATGTTAGTTTATTTCTCTAAAATTACATCTTGTTTGGTTTTATTTTTATTTTCTATCAATTTAAACATCTCGAACAACTATAGAAGTCAGAAATGGTGTATGATTTTCGCAAACTGATCCCAGGTTTAACCAATTTTGCGTCTTAGTGTGCAAGAGAACATATAAGACTAGTGTTGACGCAGTCAAGCAGTACTTTCAAAATACTAATAACGCTGGGTGGGAAAATATTTCAAATGTATCAGTCTTACGAATCACTCCATCGACCTCTCCATTCCACTTGAGATCCCCACGGATTGCGCACACGAATCAAAAACTCTTGCCTGCCATCATCCTGTCGCTTTATCTGGATTTCATGAAATTCGATAATTGTTATACATTAATCTAAACGAAATTAGTTTAAAACAAGTAAATATGCCTTGAAATCATACCTTGGTAAATGCAGTGATGCTATATGCATGCCCTGAGACCAATCCATTTCTTGAAACTGGATTGTTGATGTGATCACCCTGGGATCAAACAGAAACATGATCAAGTTACTTGGTAAGGGTGGGATATATTAGAGAGTTTGAGCCATCCAACGTTAATGAAACGATAACGATAACGCGAAACAGCGCTGACGGCCCGGAATGTAATTGGAATGAATGCTTCGCATAGGGTGGTCCTTGACATTCCGGGCCGTCAGCGCTGTTTATCGTTATCGTTATCGTTTCGTTAACGTTGGATGGCTCAAACTCTCTATTATATATATCTCCGTCGTATATAGAGTTCTCACTAAATTATATGCATCGACTTACGTATATCGAGGCTGACATGACCGAATTTCTTTGGAATGCCTTAGCTAAGAGTCTGGCAAGATCTTTTGGGGGGTTTACCATTGCAAAAGACTCCACGAGTCCTCCGGTAAAGTCTGTTAGAGAGTCGGCGTTGTTTCCTGCTTTCAGGGCTTCGTACGAGCCATGAAGTCTTTAAGAAGAACATGTCATTGTTACTGAATTGGTTGTGTTCTGTGATGACTTCTGTCGTTAAGAAATGAACACAACTGCCGAATGTGTTGCCGAAAGATTACTTACTTGGCATAGGCTTTTTCTAAAAGTGCTCCCCAAAACTCGTTTGGACGATTTGATTGGACGAGCATTAGTTTTCCACCCATTGTAGGCAGTCTGTCGTCCACCAGCACTTCTACCCAGGTGCCATAGCGCCAGAAGCGGAAACGGAAAATACCCGCGTACCAATCCTTCTGGAAACTTTGTCCTGATGGCACCAGCCGTTCCAATAATGGCGGAGAGTTGGAAACCGAGGCTGCTGCAGCTATCACCCAGCAGTCACCTTTAAAATACATGTTTAGATACAACTGTTTAGATGCAGTTTGTCACCGTTTTTGGTAAATTTCACAACTTTTTTTTTTTTTTTTTTTTTTAAAAAAAGCTTATTTTCAGCATCTTATTTTTCAAAATGTCAAAATACACAATCTGTAAATTTGCAATGTATTTGAAAATTGTCAATATGTTTTCACATTGTGTCCACATATGCAAAGATATCCTACTGTAAAGGTGTATAGGGGCCGTTCAAAAAGGACGTCCTCAAGAGAGGGTAGGAGAGGGGGAGGGAGTCTGATGGCATGTGAACACCATGTGGACAGGGGGGAGGGGAAAAACCATTTTGGACGTCCACTAATGATGTTATTGTTGAGTTTTTGGTTTTTCTGTTTAATTAAATTTTATAGATCAGTGAAGGTAAAGGGAAACCATGAAGAAAAGCGTGCCCAGTCTCAAATGTACTTTAATTTTTGAATCCTTAGGAAAGTCGGGTATTATGCCTAAATTTGTGTTAAATACCATGCAATTTTTTGCTGGAATTTCCCTTCGAGGTCAGGAAATTTCTGTTAATTAGAAAAATCTGAAAAAATGTCGTGGAACTGGCAGCGATACGGATGCTTGGAAACGTATAGGTTGGGCGTTTGTATGTATATGTTCCAATAGATTTTCTGAACACCCTACTTTAACAAAAAAAGTTAAGGATGTCTATGAGTGGATCTGGACTAAAACGAAAATGGTCACCGTGTGGACAAGGGTGGGGGTCAATTTTTGAAGGAATTTCGGGGACGTCCTTTTTGAATGGCCCCTTATAAGAATTGCTATTGTCATGACTCTTTTCATATACAGCTAGTATAGTGTATTTTAAATGCAGTTACAAATCGTGGTGATTTCAAGCTTACCTAATTCGCCTTGAATAAGATCAAATCGACTTCCACCTTGATAGAAAAATTCTGGTTGAAGCCTGTACCTTTGGCAGATTTCCTGAATAAAAAAAAAATACAGAAATATGAAAACGTCATGCACACACGTAATAATCGAGCAGACAAATTTCCTCAATTCAGTACTTCTCCCACTTAGCTGAAGCGGTATGAACCGAAATTTCTTAGAAATGTGCATGTACATATGTAACAATGCATCACTTCCTGTTACAACAATATGTGAAAATTAAAGTAAGTGGTCACAACAGTCCGCCATAATGTTGTCCGATTACGAATAATTATATGGGAAAACGAAATTGTTTTAATTATTCTGAAAATTGAACTTTATTTGATAATCTGTATATTTCAAATGTGTGAACTACACATTTTTTTAGTATTTGTTTGGGCCGATGTTGGCTGGTGGCGTTTGAATTATGGATATATGTGTCATCTATACAAATAGTTGTCTATTTTTATGGAGAAATGTGTCCTTACGTGAGGTCGCATCCACTTCAGTCGATATGGCGGATAACGGCTAAAATAAATAGATGAATCTACAGCTGGAAAGTCCGGATCCTCCCATAGCTTTCCTGCTGACAAGTACTTTTTCCTAAGGGTTTCAAAATCTGAAGTGCTAGAAGTCGAAGCCATGGCGATTGGTGACTAGAAAATCCTGAAAGACGGTAATGGCATTAGATAACGATTCACCAGATATATGTAGTAGGCTATTGCAGAGAGCTAGGAACCCAATATATGGGGCGTCAAGTGGTGGAATTCCTTTTATGAAGGATGGCTTCATTGACGTTAACTGCATGTCATCCGCATTCAAGAAATTTTGATAAGATAATTGCATATATTGTCAATTAATTTATGAAATTGTAATTGTACCCCTGCATCATACAATTTTAAAATCTACAAACTTTATCAAAGAAAAATAACGAAATACAAGTTAGTGGTTTATCATAAATTTCCATTTTACCGTATGGTGGACAATAACATGCCACCAAACAAGAATTACCTATATATATATTTTTTAATTTGGTGTAGTTTGACGATGCCGATAACTCTTGCTTGTTCATCAACATGTTTTAGAAAAATTCAAACTTTAGGCCTCAAGCTAAACTCCCTCGATATTGAAAATATAGTGCATTATAATGTCGCTGTACTTACAATTAAGGGCCCATCCAAAAAGGACGTCCCTGAAATTCCTTCAAAGATTGACCCCACCTGTCCACATGGTGTCCAATTTACCCCAGAAGGTACACCCCCTCATAGACGTCCTTAATTTTTATGAAAAGTATATAGTGTCCAGAAAATTTGTTGGAACATACAAAGACCCATCCTATAAATTTCCAAACATTGAATATTTTTCCAGATTTTTCTGATTAACCGAAATTTCCTGACCTCTATATAAATTACTTCATAAAATTGGTGTTTAACTCAAGGTTAGGCATAATTTCCGACTTTCCCGAGTTTTAAAAATGCAAGTACATTTGGGACTGCATGGACACACATTTCTTCTGGTGTTCCTTTCACTGACCTTTAAAACTCAATTAAACAAAAATTCAAAAAACTGAAAAATACCATCATTAGCTAGTGGACGTCCATAATTAATGGCTTTCCCCCCTCCCACGCAGACTCCCCCAACCCCCCTCTTTAGAAAATCATTTTTGAATGGTCCCTAAGTGAATGTGAAAGCTTATGTATATATTAATAGATCGGAATAAACAACTTGGTTCAAAGAAAAGTAACTTCAAAAATCATATTGTCAAACTTATAATATGCTATTGAATTGCTTTTTGCCATTTTGATTAGCTTTTTTCCAAATGTAAAGTACCTTTTGAAAATGTGACAATGATGTCCTTCGTATGTTACCTGATGCACCGCACCATTAATCATTACATTTAATTGGCACGAAACGAAAATTTGAATGATAGGTTACAATGGATGACGATTAGATTAAATGGATGGATAATTAATGACGCATGCGTTCATGACTTCCTAGTTTTAATTATTCCTAGTTTCATTTTGGATGGGTACACATGATATACCGGAAATCTTAGTAAGACGACCTGCTATCGTCGGGCCTTTCAAATGATACATGTGCATGCCTTGTTGCACAATGGGTGCATTTGTCCAGTGACAATCATTACTTGCATTCCACTTACTGGCAAAGTGTCAATGAAAGTTGGCAATGCCATCCTTAAAATTGTCAAATTCACACAGAGCTGCATGTTGTTTTCCAAACAGACAACTTAGAGATGCATTTTAAATTGCATTTTTAGCTCATGGCATTATATGCAAAGCTCAAATGTAAAATGAATGACGTATAGTTAAAAAATTGTCTCTGTGGTAGTCCATGTTTTCTTTCATACATGGACGTTAAACACTACATACATGTATGACCACACAAGTTTTAAGACATACATACGTGCATATATGGCCTTGAAAAAAACGCCCTCTCCCAAAGTTATCCCACACGATGGGGTTAACTTTGTGCCAAAAAATGATGGGAATATCCCTGCACCATTTAATTGGAGTGTAAAATGTGGAAATATTTGGAAAGAGGATGGTTTAATTCTGCTTGACCTGGTCAGTTTCGAATCGTAATTATTGAACGCTTTTTCAGAATTACAAAAAACTAAAAACTATTCACATTTTCTTGTAACATTTTGTACAAGTACGATGTTTCTATGATATCGTATGCATTGATATATACGACGAATTATAATTAACACTATTTTCTGCAATGCATGTGTATTTGACGCAATATATATATATATATAATCGATTGCAAACATAATTAAGATATTTTCTTAATTTGCGTTGCGAATTCATTGATTGGATATTAATGTACCAGCTTCATGGCTAATTAGTAATGCACAATATCCTAGCTGTTGCTAACTGGAAGGTTCAATTAGATTTTGTTGCATTTTCCATTTTGTCGATTTTTATCAATTAAAATGTTGAATTTCATTATAATTCATCATCCAGTGAATCCACAATTAATTTTCTAGTATTCCCACTAATGTCAGGATACAGCTTCCATCAAAAGCATTGTATTTTCCCTTTAACCCACTTACAGTGCCTCTCTACAGCAATACTTATGAACTCTGTAGGGTGTGGTACGTGATATGATAAGTCAAAAGTCAATGTCATAAAACGGTTCGTAAACTTACCTTCAGTAACCGATAATCCTATAATTATTCCTGCTGATCAGCGACTAAGTGTGGCTTTACAATGAGTAGAAGTTCCAGCAAACCGGCTTAAATAAGTTCATCGTTGCTCTGGTATTACCACTGCCGTTGGAGTTTAAACTACCTTTACCTAAACGGAAATTCCCGTGTCATGAACAGGTGCTTCTGTGTTCACCTCCTTGCCGTTGACGTGGCTAGTCTAGCTTGCGTCACGTCCAATCCTGCAAGTTCTGGTTTTTACCTTCGTTGCATGTAGTTGTCTTGCCTGAAGCATTTTCACACTACGTAGAATTATGCCAAATTATAATTGGGGTTTATTTTCAGCAACTGCTCCACGGGAAACTAAAACATGTTTTGGAAGTGTTTCAAATGCTTAGCGTATTTTCAGAATCTTGAGCACATGGCCAAGACTTGCTGTGGTTGACTGGCGGGGGAGGTCACCTTTTTAGAGATCCAACTTTAAAGATGAACAGAGAATTAACGGCAGTGTATATATGTGTAGCACTGCGAATTATTAGGTTAATTGAAATTGAGCATGTGTTTTTTGCAAACGCTTTTTTGCAATCTAGGTTCCGGGAAAAGTTGGAAACCCTGATTTTCCTAGAGAATGAAGTACGATGGCCAAATTATTCAGTTTCATTGGAAAATCTTGTTTAGAAATCTCTATAGTCAGTAAATACGTAAATACGTTGGTAAATCATAATTCAGAAAAGAAACATTAAATTTCCGAATAATGAAATAAAGGAAGTTGTTAAAGTTTTATGAAAATATACCTAATAATTACATGCATCTTTAAATGGTGATCATGATCGAATGTCTTGTAAATGTTCATGCATCACACAACCTGTTATGTTTTTCGGAATAGTTTTGACGTCTTTGTCAGTGTATGTTTTCTTGAAATTGTAACAAGCATCGAAAGTGTCAAAAGTATTGCTAATTTAATAACAACTTATAATCTATGAAAACTAAAGATAAATCTACTTAATTGGTATTAAATTGCTGTGCGAATGAAAAAATGGTTAATAAATATAAATGCATGCACGTAAAATGTGTCGACGATTTCTTATATTTTATGTAACGATGAAACTAATTAGCTATGTCGTATCTTTTTAAGGATTTTATTGACTTTCTACAGTGTAGAATATTACAAATACGGTTAACAAATAACAAAGATTCGCTCGTGCATCCATAGGCTTAATCCACCTTTATCTATGCAATTGTTGACAGGGACAATTTGCGTTTCCCTTACCGGTCCTATAAAAATACTGGAAATTGTGTATGCAGTGGCGTAACAAGGGGGGGGGGGGGCAGTCTGCCCAGGGCGGCACTTTTTGCGGGCGCCATTTTTAACGTAAGAAGGCGGAAAAATTATGCTACAATTATCACATTGCACTGCAAGTGTGTATAAAAATATAATACTGTGGGTCATCTAGCACATACTTGCTAATTCCTATACCAATTAGGACGAATTTAGCCTGGGAAAATAATATATTGTGGCTTCAAACACATATTCATCCCATTTCCTTTTGTGAGAACCTGCCAGCTAATTTTTGCATGTCTGTCAATTTTTATAATTTTTTTTTCGTCTTTCGTCTATATATATATATATATATATAAATTGTGGCTCTTATATACAAATAATTTTGTGACACTGTAAAAACATGATTTTCATACTAATTTTTTGTGGGTACAAATATTTTTTCCTAGGAAAAAGACGATTTTTCTGGAGTAAAAATGCAATTTTTTCACACGAAAATATGCTTTTTCTGCAATAAAAATCCGATTTTTCTAAGGTAAAAAACCAAAAATACTATTTTTTTGTTTCAAGAAAAATACAATCTTTAAACTGTGAAAATACTATTTTTTTTTTCTATGAAAAATACGATTTTATTTTAATTGTTGAGAGGGGTGGACCGCTGTGTTTATGACAATGATTCATTTATTAAAATGATTCTATGAAACGTATGCTCCTTCCTCAAACACGATTCCTTGCTCTCAAGTACTGCACGTGTATAGTGTAGTTAAATTTAAAGGATGGTTCAGTTGCAGTCCAAAGGATCCCCCACCCCTCCTAAATTTACTTGAAAGGGCCCTAAAATAAGTAAATGGTGATTTTCCATAAGACTAGATGTTTTGTTTATTTGTTTGTTGATTTTTAACGCTGGCCTATTTCTGAAACACAAGGGTTAAACACAAAAGTTAGGGGATGAGCCTTCATCACCTACCTGGAAATTTTCCTACAAAGGGGGACCCCCTCTCGAGGGATCTTTACTGTGTAACAATCAACACGGGACTTCGGTTTAAACTATCATCCAAAAGAGCCGCCACTTAGGGAATTTCTCCCATTGGCAAAAATTCCCACTAACCTCGACCGGGGAGCGAACCCCGCACCTTAGGACGTACCACTGTGAAGGAGCAATTTTTAAAATAAAATGGTTACAACTGATAGCTTTCTAAAAAGCTATCACTTGAAAAATGACCCCGATTCGTCGTCCTCTAGGACAGCGTTTACTCCTGGAATCCTTTTATATTCTGTGGGATATGACGGAACCCCTTAGCTATTTGTACAGCATAATGGAACACCTTACATATTTTTAGCATAGCATAAGTATACAGTATGCAGTAATTTCCTTTTTTGCAGAACCCCAAAGGTTCCACAGTACAAAATTTGGGACGCAAATCTTTCCCAATTTCTGGTCACCCTGATGCAGGAATTTCATAGCCCCAATTCTAAAATTAGTATTTTTCGTCCTCGTGACACTGATTAATTCCGTGCAAATCAAGTACTCGTAGAAATCATTTTATTGTTGTTTTTAAATACACTTCTTAAAAAAATTGTTTCAATCAATTCAACAATACAAGTTTGGAAAACAGCAATATTTTTGTAAACAAATGCATTCTCACAAAATGGTCAACAACTCGCCACTGTCATTGGCAGTGCACGATAGCCTGGCATGATTCAATGGCAGCAGCGGTTAGTCGTTGTCCTTACGAACAGTTTTCTTCACTCGGCTATCGATTTCAGTCACGTCAACAGAACGAAGGAAGAGATGACTGCTCAGTCGTCCACAATCCGGCTGTCTTCCACTTGCCGGGAGGCAGGAATGTACACCTTAAAGACGTAATCGTTGCGCGAAAAAGAGCTCTGAAAACAATTTATGCATTAACGGGTTGTTCGTTAAAGAACTGCAGACTAATATCGGCGTCTCTACTTAAGGAACTTACAGGATTAGTGAAGATGCAGTCGGCTTGGGTGACTGTGAATGGGTCGAACTTGTCCGCACATAGGACCATGTCGGGGAGTGGGTAGAGGTTGAGGGCATGGTCAAACTCCCAGTAAACGGGTGCAATATGGAGAGGAAGAGGGCACAAGTGGGTCTGCGCTACCAGGGTTTTGGCAAACTGAAATTACAAACATAATTTTTGTTTTTATTTTCAGATATCAGTTTCGAATTTGCCATGCAGCACTTAAGAAGCAGCCTCACGTTTGTAGGAACGTCGCCGTTAGCGGGGAAGTGCACGCAGTTTCGGCACATCTTGGTGACCAGATCTTCCCTGAACACTACGATCTCTTGAGTGCAGTACTGGATGTGGCACGGATTGGTCGTGAAGACAATGCCAGGCAGCTTCTGGCGCATGGCTTCGGTGATGCTTTGTGGTATCGGAGGCCTTCGTAAAAGAAAAGTTTGAAAGGTAAGGTATTTTTACATTATAATTATGCTCTTGGGACCATGTGATTCAAATTCTTAAACGGGGAAAACGTCTTAAGCGGGTTCTTAGTGAATGAATGCGCAAGTAGCTAGCAATCAGTGTACCTGGGTAAAACGGTTGCCAAGCCCGGATCCAATGGACCGGGTACAAAAACAAATTTGGAAGCCTTAACAATGGATGGAAACTCCAGGATGATGTTGGCCAAATTAAGGAAGCAATCGCTCAAGCCTGAAATAGAAATGGGATTTTTCAAATTAAGCCGATGCCGATGGTTGAGTGGGTTATGTGCTTGCCTCTCAAACCTAGGTTGCGGGGTTCGCTCCCCGGTCGAGGTCGGTGGGAATTTTTACGGATGGGAGAAATTCCCTGAGTGGCGGC
>JAUJYV010002498.1:0-12406 GCA_033995625.1 Ophyiulus pilosus | reverse complement strand
GCTCAAAACGCGTTTGACCCCGTGACCCCTGTACCGATAAGCGCGACGAGTGAGAGTGAAGTGCAATATTTCACTACTTCAACGGACGCGTTACAAAGGCCAGAAAATAACAAAAATAATTTGAAAAAAAGTGTAAATAAAATGTACCGATACGATCAATAGCGATGATAAGAGGCTTTTTCGGGTGTTTTCCGGCACCTATCTTGGAGCCACACCATGCACAATGAATGAAAGAAAACACCACGCGATTGTGCATTTGGTAAATTGCTTAAGACAGGATGACTGAATGGAACGCCTATCACCCTATGACACCCTAAAACAATCCACAAAATGATAAGACCTACAGCAATTTTTAGGTACTACGTTCGACATTCCCACGGGTTGTTCCTATATTAAGAAAACGCATTAACACTTCCCCAAGGTGGCGCTTAAGTAAAATTATTATCCTCAAAAATTCAAAACTTTTGCGGAACATATAGGGTTTAAAACGCTTGACTAACCCGTTAGTAATTTAAATTACATTTTCTTTCTTGACCCTAGAGATTAGCAATGGTTCGTAATCCACGACCCTTGCATGGAAAAGAAAGTAAGTTGTCAACCGTGATGGCTATATGGCTGGCGCCCACATTCTGCTAAGAAGGGCCATCAACCAATTTGTATGGAAATTAATG
The DNA here is from genome assembly GCA_033995625.1 of Ophyiulus pilosus. NCBI lineage: Eukaryota > Metazoa > Arthropoda > Diplopoda > Julida > Julidae > Ophyiulus > Ophyiulus pilosus. Next base: position 11,735 of record JAUJYV010002498.1, on the reverse strand, counting down.
GAAGAAGGAGTAGTTCAAGTCCAAAAACAAATCTCAGGTCCCCGCGACCTATATTTGGGTCGCGACCTGAGGGAAGGGAGGGGGGACGGCAATTTTTGAAGATATTTCGGAGACGTCCTTTTTAAATGGCCCCTTGGTATATTTCATCATCTTCAGGTTGGAACATATACAGACAAGCATTGGCTCAACACAGCACAATGTATGTAGCTCACGTTAATACATCCCATCACGTTCACCAATAGAGAGATTGAGCCAGCCAACGCCTTAACGTTAGTGGCGGGAAGGGTAGAACCACGCATGCGCACTCATGACGTTCAGTTAGTTCATTGGGTAGTTCAGTCCGTGACTTTTCCCTTCTTGCCTCTAACATTAAGGCGTTGGTTGGCTCAATCTCTCTAGTGTTAAAACTCAGTGGACGTCGGCCGTTCCTCGCCACGCAGTACGCCAACAGAGGGAAAGCTACAGTCCTATTGAAACCCTCCTTAATAAACGAGGGGCTATTTTTAGTCATTAATCCATCCAACTTCCGCATTACCTCCCTGCCACTTCCGGTACCCCCAATGGCTTTGAATTATCCCTATCATCGAGCGACACTGCGATTAAAGCTGAACGACCGATAAAATTAAAATCGCTGCACGAACTAGTCAGTCTGTCTACAAACGAATTTGTAGGAACTCAAATTTCCTCGCCGCCAATTGAAGTGGTTTTGAGATATCATCGAACAAAAACTAAAGGTTTCCAATGGCCATCTCTCAAGATAGCCATGATATCATCGAACAAAAATAAAGGTTTCCAATGGCCATCTCCCAAGATAGCCAATGATTCTGCCAATACACATAGTTTATGTGGCAACTCCTCCAGACACCAGCCCCTTAAACCTGTGTGATTATCTTCACGCAGAGTGGCACGTGAGTTTACATTGGCTCGCTTTTGAGCCGTCTGTAAGAATGGAAATAATCCAAATATAAATTTAATCTTATAAATCTTAACAGATGTAAGAATAGAAAAACCTCATTCAAAAGTTGTATTCATGGATTTGTTGTTATGTAGTAGACAATTCCCAGTGTAAAAGTTACATATCATTGAGAGGAAATATTTTTGATCATTTCAAACCACAGCCCAAGTTTTTTTTTTAAAGTACAAAATATAACCTAAAACAAGGAAAATTTCACAGAAATAAGAGTATATGAGCTAATGAAATGCAAGGAACGCTATATATTGAATGCCACCTATACAATGGAGGCTCCATGTTCCAATTCGAGTATTGACTTGAGGATCGTCTTAATCGTCGATTAGTTTAATTCCCATTTGGCTCTAGCCACCAGATGACACATCGACGTGGCTGAACCCCAGCAAGGGCCTCCAAAAATTCCCTCTTTTCTTCAGAATCGGGGTCAATTCGCCGCCGACTCGAGTTTCTCAACCCTCGGTCATCCCAACTAACATGTGAGCCAAATTCGGCGCTTAGGAGGGGGTCGCGAGGCCCTCGTTCAATTGCCAAGGAGGGGATAATGGAGGACGTGGAGAACAAATACACAACCATTTGTCAAAAAAGATGGGATAAAAAAACACACCTAAAAACGCATATTGCGCACCAATGTCTTATCAATAGTGAACTTCAAACACAGAAGACCTATTTTTGTAAATTATGCAGAGGCCCTCATCGGGCAGTTTTAGCATTAACAATAGCATATTCTGACTTAGACTTAATCTTAGTTCAAGATAATGCGTAGTTAAAGCAACACTTGGATATTCATTTCTTATCAAAAATGACCATTTTTGCTTATTCTAAAGACGGGTTTACAAGTGAATACGTAATGTGGGAAACGTCCCTCTATAAAACTAGAAAACTAGGAACTTCAATGGGAAATGTTTGCCAAATGATCTCAGTATACAAATTGCATTTTTATCATTTAAGGTGAGGATTTTGTAAAATATATTGGACATTTTTATGTTGAAATTGACATGAAAATATTGTTTATTAGTATGTGCAATATTCGTCAACCAAAGATACGAGCGTTAAAGCACAGCATAAAGGAATATTATTTTCTATATACACAAACTTGGATAGCCAATGCAAATTATTGATTGAACACAAATGTTCGAAAATTGACTAGTGCAACTAAAATAACCAGTCTCATCACGAAGTTATGGATACCCAACGAAGATACCCTGAATAGGATATTATATTTAATCGTATATGGTGCAAACGGTCATAAGGACTTTGCCCCAATTGTAGCTTGGAATAGCCCTCATCTAGCTAATGTGTTTATCCTCACCCCAGGGGATTTTTTTTTTCGTTGGCTAACGGTCCGTTTATCTAACAGTTAAAAACTAAAAGTCGCCAAAACTAATTTTATTTTGTGTAAAAAAAAAAAAAAAAAAAAAACCTAGAAAAAAAAACTTAAGTAGACAAAGTCTACGAGTGGGGTGAGAGTAGGGCCTCGTAAATCCCTGTTTTTCTCTCATTAAATTCTTCATTTTTTAGGCCAGACTCCCTTGGGCCAAAACTAACGGATGGCCCAAAGTGGGCTCATGATGGCCTACAGCAGGGAGTCTCATAGACGACTGACTCCTGGTCATTTCTACAATTGTAAATACCTCATCGGTCATTTTCTATTGAAATCCTTGGATAACTGCCCCATTAAAAATGGAAAGGTGCGATAAAATGCAAGTTTTTTGGACATTTCTGTATCCTTGGTCATTTAATTGAGCAAGGTGCAGGGACCGAATTTGGTGCAATGGCACCACTGACGCGCAATTAAACCGTTTTATTCTCCGATTAAATTCAAAGCAACATGATGCAAGTAGGTTATAACTTTACACTAAGTGCTTCCCACGAAACATTATACTGGGTGTCCTTAAATCACCCTCGTAGGAAATGGAACGAAATGTGCACGTTTCCAGGACGTTAAAGTTCGATACGCAAGCAAAAACGAAATTAGCAAAAGGGAAGAAAATTTGCCAAAAACGAGATGCTATAAAAAATAAACATAGTCAAAATAGGCAAAATAGTGTACAATTCGAAACGAAACTAGAATATGAGAAAAAAGATTTCTGACATAAATTCAATAGCAAACGAAGGGAACGTGTTCCAAAACTGGGCTAAATATTACAAACGAGAAATAAAAAAAACAAAAAAAACATTGAAAAAGAGGGAGAAACGATTAAAAAAAACAAAGGTGTTGCCAATGTACTGAAAAGTAATTAAAGCAGTGTTGAAGAAATGGAGGGAAAAACTAGAATGCGAAGCAAAACATCGGTCTAGAAATATTTAAACAAGGATTTGAAAATAGGGGAAAAATGACAAAATGGTAAATTTGAAATGCAAAGAATTTGTTTGGTCATCGAATAGAGGAAAAGACAAGTTCGGAAATGGAGATAGTTTTAGACTTCTATTCCAGAAATGGAATATATAAAACTGATATATGAAACTGTCACCATAGAAACTTATATTATCAACTTCCCTGAAGTTTTTAAAATAAATTTCCCTGACCATAAAAGCAGAAATATGACATCAATACGAGTAATTCTAAGTTTATTGCTTATTATATATAAAACGAAGAAAATTGTATTAGGAATCAGAAAATATACAGTTATTTTTTGGTCATTGATTTTAAAGTAAAATTCCTCAATTCTAGAACCTCTTGACTTCTTGTGCTAACAAATAACCAGATACATGAATGTGAAAATAAGTATTCATATTGAATTTCCCTGACATTTTATAAAATACATCCCTTTTCCCTAATTATTTCCAATGACGATTCAAGGTTTTCCAGGTCTAGAGGAGGAACAAGGGGACGACCAGGGAAACCTTGTGTAATACCGGAACAGAGAATTAACTAACGGAGCATCCAAGTGACCGAATTGTTAAAGAAATCTAGAAACCAATTGGATTTTTTTGTAGACTACACGCTTGAATCCCTGCATAATGACCGTGTATTTCGTGTATATATCCCTCCGTGGGGCCCCGATGGTACCCTTCGTTTCGCCTCCTCGAAATTTAGGCCATAGGCGTCATAGCTCCCCTTTTTTATTCGTTTTCATCCCCCTTTGTTCCTCCTTTTCATTTTTAAAGGGGTCAAGCAGCCGCCCACCGCATTTTCATATTGTGTACTCGGTTGAGCCAGCGGCCAGTTTGTATGGACAGCTGGTGAGCAAGAAGAAGAAGAAGCTGACCCTTTCATCGGGTGCACTGGTTGTTCTTGTTGTGATGAGGAAGAGGAGGAAAGGATTCTTTGGGGCCCCCGAAAAGGGCCCGTTAGGGCGGCATATTTATGAGCCAAAGTAACCCCGAAAACAGTTACTTACATAAGCGACCAGGGGGCCGGAAAACAGAGATTAGACAATGTAGGCCAACGAGGAAACTGTGAAAAATTAAGTTTTCAAGTCAAACGATTTTTCCCTTCTCTCCAAACGTGTTAAAGCACCATAAACAAAGAAAAGCCCCACGCTTTACCCCTAATCGCTTTATTTCTGAATGCCAATGACCGCTCAATACCAATTTAAAGCAATACGTAAGTAAATGGTGGATACATAAGGGGGTTATGCCGGGCAATGGGCACACGACGCGGTTAGGGGATAGGGTCAACTTTTTGCAACGATGATAGATACAGACGAAAAAAAATCCTCGCATTTGCTTCAAAGTATGGTGAACCACAAGCTCGCTCCATGACTCATGACACTTGTGCATATGCTTCAAAATGTATATGTTCAATGGCATGAATTCAAAGCCACCGCATTTGCTATAAAATGTGATTTTTCTTATGCTGATAAAGAAAATGCTTCGAAATACTGTGCTTGCGTATTCTAAAGCTTGGAAACTTGAATTCAAGGGGATGAAGGGTGTATATTCGTAAGCACAAGAGATTATACTAAAAACGAGTTAAATTACCCGTATTACCTCCTCCCTGAACTTTTGAAGTAAACAAAAAACTAAAGATACTTATTAAGTGTCGATAGAAGCTCGATTGCACATGCAATCTTGATAAATCAAAGAAATCGCGTAAGACATCCGCGAAATAGGTGGGCAATGTTTGTATACAGCAGTTGTTGAAGTTAATGTTAGAATTTGAATGTTGAAATGCTTAAAAGATAAATATTATGCAGAGGACTTTCAATACAGAAATATTAAAACATAGGTGTACTATAGTACTAAATATTAAAGGCGAACTTTTTGTTCAGTGTCAACATTTGTTTCGAATAACAGCCTCTTTTTGTGTTTCGGTTACTGTGAGCACTGTTGCACAGGATGCACACTAGATGTCGCACCTCTCATGCTAGCTACACCGCTTCAACCATCGCCCTGCAAACTCGTTCTACTAGACACGTGCACAAAATCCACATGTAATTGAACGGTTAAACCAAAGAGAAAAAAGATTAAACGACGACCGTCAAAACCACAATCTGAAACAGTCAACAAACAACAACAGAGCTGCAGCAGGTGAAAGTCGAGGGTAGATAACGACGATGAGAAATATTTATGCAGCACCAGAGAGAAAACTACAAGCCCTTGTCGCCATTCTGGGAATAAAAAAAACAATTCTTCGTACAATAAATAAAATGAAATTTGGAGTCCATAGATTCATCTCGAAGAATCTACATCGACATGGGAGGATGCGAATCTAATCGTTGAAGCTTTTAAAAAGCGTCCAGAATGGACAAAAGCATAAAGGCACGCATGAAGTAGTTTTCTTACTTCTCTTATCGATAAGCGCAAATTATGCAAAGCTATACAATTCCGAGCTCGATTAGCGTTAGATTCTGGCAAGAGAATTGCGATTCAACCTTCACCGATGGCAATATCGGAAATATAATGAACGGGTTCTAGCGTCATTATCTAGTCAATGTATACATCGCGGAACAGGTCATTAATTAGTCGAGTTTCTCGAAGGCTTTAATCTGGGTCAATCGAGCAACGAAATGAAAACGAGGAAGAAAACGAGATTAGTTTGCCACGCAATTCGTATATAGGGTGCACATCCGATAAACGGCGTGTACAACCTCTCTAATCAGGGCAGAATACTAGAGAAAGTTCGTGTACCGGACTGATGGGCATTGGAAATGAATCGAAGAAGTCTTACAGGTGGCGGTAGTTGAAGCTGATGGCCCAAGGTGCTTACACGCCACAAAGAAAAACTTGTCGGAGACAGACAACAGGCGTGTTGTGAAAACGTCGGAGGAAAGTAAAATCGAGAAATTGACAAACATTTTGAGGAAAATACTAAGAAAAAAAATATCCAGCTTCCGTATAAAAATATCAGATGCCAATATTAGTAACCAGAAAAATGAACAGACTCAACAGAGGCATCCAGTGATGATCATAGGAAATGATGATGGAAAGATTTATAATAAATTAATAACCCCCATTAATCCCCCATAGTCCGAACTGAATGCCACAATCAAAAGTGATTTTTTGGTCAATAGTCATTCATATTTTGGAATTTCTTTCCCCCCAAAATTAAATACATTCGCTGCTATAAGGGCAATGCAAGAATTCGTATACACTCTTAAGAAAACGAAGACGAACTGGCACGTGCACAATTGATGAAATGACGAAACGTAACGCGGTATTAGAATTAACAACCACAATAACAATAACGATAATAGTACACCTTCGCGAACTCACATGAGTCATTTTAAGTGTAATAAAAATGACATCACATTTAGCTCCTTTAAACCAGACCTCGCCTTACGTTGAGTTGCACCGAACGGTTGTTATTATAATCGTCGATTAACCCAGACAGACCAGGGGTTTGTTACACGAACGGGCCATGTATAAATATAACTCAGTGTTCACATGTAACATATTGAATTTTTCCAACAGGTGTGCTGAACGCAGGTTCGTAATGAGCATTGATATAGGTGTTCAATGCGGCTGTGGAAGTATGGGATACTAAGTACAGTCAATTACTTCAAGCGTTGTAGCAGAGCTGAGTTCCAATCCATTGGGGGTTGATTTCGAGGCTAGCCTCGTGTCACGACTCGAAAAATCAGTCGAGACCAGACCAGCCCGCCCAACGTGTCAGCTGCCAAGAAGCAGGATTCTCGAAACTTTGTACGCAACTTTGCGAATTCCGCGATACAGGGTGGCCAAGAATGCATGGCTTCTCAACAAGTTAAAATCTATATGATTTCCACGTTATTTCGCATTATTTTAGAATGCCCCTTCCCATTTCTTCTGTAATCCCATATCCATTTTCGGGTTATTCTATCAGAAATTAGAGACTGGCTTCTTGTTTAGTTCTCTCAAACAGTGTAAGCATTCAAACTTCAATTCTAAAATGCGAGTGCTCCTGCCAACAAAAACGTGTTCTAAATCCATAACGTTAAAACACATTTTCACAACACTCACGTGACAAGCTTTATTAAAACCCAGAACACGAAACGCAATTTGAATCCGGTTGAGCAACACATGGTGTTCCTATTGTGTTCCAGCATTCTGATTTCGAGTTAATGAGCTATTCTTTGCATCAGTTCCCAACTCAGAACCCTATAATCAACATAAAAATGCCATGGTAGATGATTTCAAAATGAAAGGAAATAAATATATATTTAAAAATTTTAAATTGGATTTCTTGTTGAATATCTATTTATGCTATTCTCAATGCTCATTCGTTTTTAACATTTTCAGGAATCACCATGTTGTGACACTGAAGCAGGCTCATCCCTATGCATCAAGGGTGTTGGCACATTCAGAACTACCGTATTGTACCCCATGTAGAACCATTTTTAAACCGGACTGTCTTAAGCCATATGCAGTCCAGGCGATAATCACCGTATACATGTGTTCAGCAATGTTGAGCGTCCAGATCTATATTTTCTGTCAGCTGAATACATCCTCCATATCTTTCCAAATATTATTCCTGAAAGTTCCTTCCTCACGTGTGCATTGTTTATATTTAGTGTGTATCCCTAGGTACTGGTTCTGTTGTTAGTAAATTGACAAGATAGTCTAATAAATGTAGTGGTAACGAAAATTAACGAGCGTCTTACAATCGATGGAGTCTTACAATGGATAAAACATGGTATCTGGAAATAAAAAAAAAACCGTTTCCGGTTTCGAGGCTAGAAATTCCTCGACTTACGAAGAGCACTGTATAAACTCGCCCCTGATTCGACAACGATCCAGCTTCGAAACTGAAAACCCTTTCCTCTGCGTTCATACAGTTGTGGACCTGGCTTCTCATCATCCCATATTTCCACGTGTTCCAACAACGGATAGGAATTCCCGTTCTTATCGCCCTCAAAAAGCATACACCGTGTACGAGCACAGGCACGCTATCGCAGCTATCCTTGGCAATAATCTGCGAGGCGGTCGCAGCCATGATATTGGCAAACGAGAAAAGAACAAGAAGGAAGGCCATGACTAGAAATTGACCCTCACCCTTCGTTCGAACGAGCGCAACTTCCAAACGCCAAAATGGCGTGCCAACCATGCTGCTTCCCAGTAGACGAACTGCCACAAGTTTTTGGTGGGCATGGTTCCTATTAAAATCTACAGTCTATCAGTACCGGATGTAGGATAAAATTTCGTGGGGAACCCATGGGATTAAAAGCACATTTTGCCCCTAATGACTGTGTATCGTTTGGATTTCGAGGGAGGACCCTATATCCCCTACCCTTTGGATCAGGCAATGGTGTCTATACCTTCCTTCGTGTTTCCACAGGTCCGACCACCCACGTGCTAAAACAAGTAAATGGCAAGCGGACATTTTCTTTTCCACACATGTAGTCTCCGCCAAGTTCATTCCAAAACCCCTTCACCCAAATTTGTTGTTGTATCAGTGGATCACAACTCCTTCGTTTGACACGGAACTTCCTAAACACAGTGAATATGAGATAGAAAGTTAACAATGAGGAAAAAATGCGTCCCCCCTTCCCTGTTCTATTATTTCGGGTCGAATAAAGATTCGTGTTCCCCACCCCCACACGTGCCAGACCTGATGCCACCACCCTTTCACCATAAACTGGGTTAACCATAATCCGATCCTGGAGCGATACGGTTCCAGCAACACACGTTTTTCAGACCGAAAATCTCTTTGAGACCAGTTTCGAAAACCCCTTCTCGACCAACCTCGCCAACGGCCCGACATGTAGCTCTGCGGGACGGGGTCCCAACGCCGGAATTCATACACACTCATGCCCCCGTAAACAACAACCCCCACCTAGCAGACAGGCCCTGGGCGTCTCTAATAGAAAGCGTTCCTCCTACCTGATGTTTGCGTAATAAGCCCAACATGCGTCGTAGTGGTGCTCATCGTGTTCGCTCGGCCTTCATCTAAAAGCATGGCTTTCTTTGGCCGACTACGACTACGACGACGACGTTGTTCACCGCGACGACTCGGACGTTTCACTCGCGATTTCACGCGACGCCGGCAGTGTTGATGGTATTGAGTTCGCTACCGCAACCGTGGAGCCATGCTCGGAGAAAATCCTTGGCATTGAGGGGCGGTCCAGCGGACGAGAGTAGCGCCGAATGTAGGTCGACCGCCGCGCGGGGGCAACCTTGTTCTTCGCCCGTACAACGCCGTTCGCGTACAATACGTAATGAGAAAAAAAAGCACGGTACTCCTCCTTCTTCTACTACTTGTAGTCTTCTGCTGTTGTGGCCGCGTCTTCACTTCGGTTCGTTTTCTCTCCCGTTCGACCCGCGTTGCGCGAATAGTCGACTACACAGAAACGCGCGTTTTCACTCGGCGACGGTAGCAACTTTTGCGCGCTCGCCTGCTTCGCAACCCCCCCGAAACGTCAGCGGTGGTGATGAGGGGGAGAAAGGGGAAGCGGGAGGCAGGCGGTGGAGGAGGAGGAGAGCAACGCGGAGCTAGAAAGAGGCAGAGGCAGGGGGAAAAAAAAGATCTAGGTTAGTGATGACTGGGCCGCAACCCAAGCTCGAAAGTAGGTCACCCAATGAGAGTGCGCCGAACACAGAAGAGGACGAGGCAGTACGTCACGCCGCGTGGAGGGCGCGGGTGGAAACTCAACTACGTCGTGGCGCTCGCCAACGGCTGCTGGGCGGGACTTCCAATTTTGAAAAACAGAAAAAAAACATCTACGAATGACGGAGTTAAATTCGAAAGTTAAGAACATGAAAACCGTGGAATTGACAGGCACATTTTATACACCTTGAATACTCAGGGAAAACAGTTCTGTTTTGAAAGTCAGGGAAATTCAACGTACCAACACAGTCAGGGCGTTGGGGGATATTGGAGATACATCCAAAAAATTTGAACAAATTTCAAACCGAATTTGGCAAAAAAAAAGGAATTGCTCTTTTTTTTGCTTGTATGGAGCTGCTATAGCAAATTCTTTATTTTAAGACTTACTAATCTCCAGAATAATGACCTATATACCACCTTGTTACCCTTTGGTGAGACAAAAGGGTCATATAGCACACGCTTTCTAATGCCCAAGGGGCTACTTAGTTAAAGACATGACTTTAACATGTTCAAACAATAAAGCACGCATTAAAGAATAACGTGTGCCAGGAAGTCATTCTAGGATTTCATTCTAGAACATTCGAGAATTTAAGGACGGGTTAAAGGTACAGAATCTTGAGGTGGAGTATTTTGGTCACATATTTAGGGGAATAGAACGTCAGCATAATGCAGAGTCGTACAAAGTCGAATCGATTGGCCCAAGCAAAATTCAAAAATTAGTCCCCACCACGCAGAAAAAATCCACATTTTCTTCACAAAAATTGCATTTTTAAAACATAAAAATCTCACTCTCAATGTAAAAAAATAGAATTTCTAGAGCAGAATAGCCTCACATTTACTGGAAAAAAATTGCTTATGGAATATATGTTCTTCGGAACGTTCACGAGAACACGTGCCAGTCTGTACCACAGATTTTCATCTCGTCGTCCAGAAATACGCATCGATAGGATAACAGCTTCACTTCATAAAATCCAATATAAAAAAAGCCAACGCAAGTTCCGCGGAAGTGGGTCACGATCACTCGGTTCCGTAATCAGCCAGCAACTGATGACTTTCAGCTTGCAGAACCAGTGGCTGCATCAAGGAGTGGTTCAGACTTCAGCCTCAGGACAACACGGAAAAAGTCAAGGAAAGGACGAAAGAAGAAAAAAACCGAAGGAGTAGAATGGAAAGATGCTAACTAATTCTTAGTTGCAGCAGGGGGCGAGGGACATCCATCCCTCCACTGGGACCATGCGATCTCCAGGGTCGTGGCGCCATCCTGTGGAACACATTTAAAATGTGTAAAAATGTATCTTACATTTCTTATTAAACTGCCACATCAATAATTTAGGGAATAATCGTGTTTATTTTAGTGAGCCTATAATATTCTAACTTTGTTTACATTGACATGTACTGATGTACATGACAACACGCTATTTGCTGCCAAAATAAAACGAGCTGTACTTTCAGTCTTTCACGACATTGTCGGTTTTCAGAAGGGGTCATAAGTCATCCCATCACAATTGCCAATGTGACTGCATCAAGTGAATCTGGAGAGGGAAAAAACTACTGGAATTTAAATGGTCGATAAACTACTAAGCTCGGGCAGCTAAAAGTGCGGAAACAATTAGACCTCAGATTAAAATCAATTAGTCCCCCTTACGCGAAATATAATTCTCCTTTGCAATGGCAGTGGCAAGTTTATATTGCCTCTGATATACAAATTTAAAATATAAAAAAATTTGACACTCATTGGGTCGAAGTGCACAATAGGGACATTTGGGGGGGGGGGGGGGGGGGGGGGGGGGGGGGGGG
>JAUJYV010002497.1:0-12406 GCA_033995625.1 Ophyiulus pilosus | reverse complement strand
AATGACCTGCGAAGAAACACGTAACAATAACAACTGGGGTGCATTTTGGGGGCTGGAACGGATTAATGGCATTTCAAGTAATTTCAATGGGGAAAATTGCTTTGAGATACGAGCAAATTGACATACGAGCAAGGTTACGGAACGAATCAAACTCTTAGCTCGAGGTATCACTGTATTTAAATGCCTATGAGACATACCCCTAATTTTGTGACTGCATTGTAGACTGAGCGATGCCAAGAAGCTTCTAACTTCATTAACGAATTTGGCAGTTCAATCACGAACGAATAAACTTTTCCAGCACTAGTTTGAAGTAGGAAGCAGTTGTTTCGTTGAATGGTGCATTCGTTCTCCTAGATCATAAAACATTTGCACAATTTAGTGGAGTTAAAATACCAAATCTGCCGTAATAATATTACCTTTAAAAGCGCCAGTGCCGTTTGATAGACTTTGATTTCCAGCTGCCCCTGAGACCACTCTTTACCACCTAGCTGTGTGTAAAAATCAATATTTTAAGAATTTCAGTAGGGTCTAAATGAACATATTTTCTCAAAATTAAAATGCACTTACCGGAGGAGAATCTAGCAGGTAAATATCTGCGCCTTTAATTGCTAAAAACCTCGGATGCCAGGTATAATGGCCAATCACTGACTCGTCCTCGATACCTTCTTCCACCCAGCCCATCCACAAGATTTGTTCGCACGGTGTCAGATTTTTATTGAGGGCTTTCATCTAAGGGAGGAAGATGCGTTTGAGCTTCAAGTAGAAATCTATTAGCATGTTGATTTAATCGTATTGAAAAAATGAGATTTCAACCTGCTGGTTTGTCATTTCGGCAATGTTGCTTGCAATTGTTTGCACCCATTCGGAAATGCTCCTCTCGTTGTCGCTCTGTATTATGGCGGTGATATCTTGTTCTGTATTGTGCACTTCAAAGGAGTCACTTCTAAGATAATAAATATAGGAAATGAGACTTTTAAAAGTCCGCAAATACTGTTTTTATAATCTATCTTACTTTGGAAACTAAAAGTCAAAAATGGGCTTTTCTACGTGAATTTATTGGCCTTTATCTTCAGCGTAAAAAGGAGGGTTACCTGTATTAAAATGTACTGTGCGCTGCATTTTATGCAAAGCTTCCTAGTCTTTATTAGGTAAAATGCCTAATAAATTATCTGGCCAGCCAAAAAATGTAGTTTTGAGAACATAGATACCATAAAGTAATTATTTCCTTGCCTCATTTGATCGGTTCCTGGTAAATACCGTGTTACGTATGCCATGAGCAGAGGAATGGTGATAAAGTCCACCCATTTCTTTTCTACCTTAGGAGCATCTGAATCACCTCTTTCTAATGCTTCCTCAAGCTGAAATGGTAAAAAGCCAGCTTTTGCACACATGAAATAATCCTTAGATTCTAAAGTGGGATGGTAGACCTACTTGTTCCTTTTCTTCGACTCTTAAAGTTGGCGATTCGCTAATGCTTTCGGATACGCCAACCGTATGCTTCTTCACTAAAAATCAGTCGCATTTAACATATTGATAATGATATAATTATGACGCAAAATCTCTGAATACAACTTACGGCATCCTTTTAAAAATGGGGCGGCAGCGCCATAGTGCCTGACGGTAAGATAGACATTGTTACCCGCTGTTCTTAATTCTTCCACAGCTTCGTCATGGCTACTCCCCTCCAGGTTCACATCATTTACCTGAAATTACAGTTTGTTTTAAATTTCCAAGAATAGTCGCCCGCTTACTAGACAGTTGCAAATACCTTAACAATGGCATCGCCTACAAACAGTTGCCCGGTACGATCGGCTGCTTGGTTTTTTGATATTCGAGAAATTAAAATGGGAAGCTTATGCTCGGATCCACCCTGAAATGAAACGCAAAATAATTTTTGAGTTGCTGTCGTGACTTGAAAGTGCAATTTTTAAATGCAGTTGGCTTTCACCTTGATGCTTATTCCCAGACCTCCAACTTTTTGTCTTGTGATTTTGATAATGCGTTCCTAATACAATAACAAGCAATTTCAATATTTAACCTCAAATATATAGATCACAAAATGAAATGCATGCATACCCTGGAATCAACTGGATTGATATTCTTTGCACTTGGCGTGTAATACAATTCTTCTTTTTGAAGAATTAATGTATCAGGTGTGACTTGCAATCTCATTGGCTGGGGCTGGCATTTTCCATCGCTAGCAGTAACAAGTCCTTGACGCGCCTGCATGGATAAAACATTCATTTGTAATACAAAAAATGGAATTCAAAACTTTGTGTTCATACAAAAAAAAGATAAATGCCAAATTAAAAAAAAAATGTCTAGCTATACTCACCGTTTGCACAGAGTTTAATGCTGCCATATTTCTATAAGAAATTTTGTCCTGCTGACAATTTCGTGTTTTCCAGCCAATTATCAAAAAAACAATTTGCTGAAAACCTTGCCTTTTATTGGTTGAAATGATGTCATACAGCTGCAGCCTATAATGGGCTGGAATGATCATGCATTTCCCTTGATTTTGTAATGTGAAATACAAATTTTACATATATAATAATTTGACGCCCACGTTATTTTTTATGTCCCATCCATCCTTTAAAGTTTATATTAAGTGGGCCTACATAATTATCCAATTTTTTCTTGAGAGCACAAGGCCATTTAAACATAATTAGCCTGTGTGGAGAGGCTATATATGTAGCGCCCCTTTTTCAGAAAGATCTGTTTAATTGACATATTAGACATGGGAAAAGTCAGTGTCTCGTTTTTCCATCAGTGGCCAATTCAGTAATTGTTAATGGCTTTGCCAAACTTTTGAAAGGCTTGGCTGGATGTAGCTAGGTTACCATGTTTTTTATGCTTCCATGCCAACGCATTGCATTGTTTTATTTTATATTCCATTGAATTGATAAAATCTGTCCATTTGGAATAATGTGTTATTGATAGTTTTTACATTTCTTTTGTAAAACCAGTTTACAAACAAACCGGGTTTTCCTTTGTTCATAAAAACTAGTTTTCATCCATCCGATTTCCGAATTTTTGCAAATTTTTGCTAAAAATGTTCGTACAGTTTCAACTATTAATAACTACTGTGACATGACTAACAATTTTCTTGTGCACGATGCCCTTAACGTGTTTGTAAAAATAAACTTCCTTGGATATATTTGCGACAATCATTGCCAATCAAAAAGAAAAATGTGTCTTTTCAAGACTCGAGTACGTGGCACGGTGTTGATTGTGGTATATTCTAGGAGAGAACCCACTGTTGATTAAGTAGTAACTAAAGTGAATTATGATTAAGAGCTTTTAAACTGGTTAGTACAAGCAGCTGAGCTATCGACCTTTCAATCGGGAGACCCGGGTACAATTCCCGGGTCGGCTACTTTGACAGTGTTTTTTACAGTTTTCCACAGTTGTTTCCAAGCAAATGCCGGGATAGTTTCTCTAAAGATCGGTCGTGACCGTGCTCCTTCATTTTTTCCTATCTTTAAAAATTACCCAATTCAATTCAACTCGGTACCCTACAGTCAGCAAAATGAATGCCATATGGTAGGGGGGTTGTACACAATTCCCCCCCCCCCCCCCACCAAATGCAAACCAAACCCCTAATCCAAATTACTAGGTGGGCTAAGAACCACATACATCATTTGTAAAAAAAACCTCTGGCATTAACGCAGAATGCTATTATTGTTCACTACCTACAGAGGTTAAATGAAGGGAAAGTGTAAAATTCTTGTGTGTGTATATGTATATAAAGTGTTAAGTACATAACTATTATTAGTCAGCTTCTTTTTATAAACTACCTTCAAATGACATAAACATGTTATAATTGAAGCATCTTAGCAATATGCTACTCTTTCTAATTAACTTTGATAGCATAGTTGATCAAGATTAAAAATGATGGGGATTTTAGGAGTGGTGATGATTGACGAACTAATATCAAATTTGTGGGTGAAATCGATGAAATGTATTACATAAAAATGACAGAATGTTATCAATTAGATTTTAATGATCGCGACATAGTACTAAAGGGGAAAATTTGGCTTGAAATAAAGGACTGATGGAGGATAAGGAAAAAGAAATTGGGGGCATTAGAGCTAGGTTGCATCAACAGAAATAAAATCATGGAAATTTATTGGATAAAAATGCTAAATTGTACGATTGCTTAATCGGCAGGTTATCCACTTACACTAATTTCTATTTAACCGAGCTAGTAATGATCATAAACCCAAATTTCATTAAATGAAATGATGGGATCAGACAGAAAATAACCCTCACAACATGCAGGTAGTGCAGGTAAGCTATCCTACGCACCTATACAACTGCATATGTTATGGGGAATTTTTGATTCTATTGTAAAGAGTAATGTACGAAACTACGCAAATCGGTTTAAGGCAAGGAAAGCCAACTAATCGGTGCGAAATGACCAATAAAATATTGACAGCGAACGCTATTTGACACTACAGTTGGCAATAAAGTGATTAGCATTTATCATGTACGCATGCCACCTTGCTATACATTCAATCACAGCCATTTATTCTAAAAAAGTACCTTAGAGCTTTAAAAAATAGCTTATATAGAAATTTATAACGTACCCTAAACATTTTACGTTTGCCCCGCCGGTTGTATGCTTTTAAAACTTCGCTGTTTTTGCATTGGTTAACAGAACTTGCAATTCCATCCCTCTTTAGCTTCCAGATGACATTTTGAAATGCATTTAAAGATGGCTGCCTAGTCTTTCGCAGATTAAAAGCAGGGATGCGTCAACACCTCATAACCCATTTTTTTGCTCATTAAAAAAGCGATGGACTCTATAAGGGGTGAAAATAACATATGCGTTTGCATACATATTTCAATGCGTTCTTTTATAATTTCAGTATTGCGGGCATTTTAAAATGTGCAGCATAACGACAACCATATTGGCTTCACTTTTTCCTATGGGATAAGCAACCTTATTTTCTACGCTGCTCGACAGTTCAAAGTTCATTCTAAAGACGATGGCGAGTATAATTCCAAGAGTTTCTCAGCTTTCTCCCAGAGTTGTCCGGATTTTGGGATGTAATCCTGGTCCTATGACATTGCAGGGAACCAACACATACTTGATTGGGACCGGTAAAAGGTAAAACGTAGCATCATATTCAGATTGTACGCGCATGTAAAAACTTCGATCCGACCAAGTTTTTTCCAAGGTTTTACCAAAATACGACTGCAGTTTTCTGAAACCATTTAGTTTAACTACGGAATTGTTTCGTTTAAATGCAGAGTATTACTCAATGCTTCGTAACAACACCTGGGACCCGATATAACGCGGTGGTGTGTCGCTAATTATAACGCAGGAATAAGTTGGGGATAGCAATATTTTTTTTACCAAACGTTTCTCGCGCAGAAGTGTTGCGTACGTTGATATTTGATAGATTTTGTATGATATTTCACCTTTGGTACCTTCGATCTTGAATGGATTTCACATACTTTGAACCATTCAAGATTGAACCGTAAAAGACTCGTGGAGGAGCAGTTCCTGGTCAGCTTCTTTGGTGAGTTATTTTGGACCTTGGGGCCGTCCTGACTCCCACAGCAATGTACCATCATCATTGCCAACCTGCACCTCACGTGATCATCTTGAGAGCTCCGTGGAACTTCGACAATCCCTGGATCTCCATCAGCAAGTCCAGTGGCTTCGGAACCTCCTCCACCAGTGAGTCCATCTCCAAGTTCACTTTCTCCACCGGCCAGTCCAGCTTCAGGCTCGCCAGAACTTTCTCAGAGCCCTCCTCTAATGTCTCCAGCTCCTCTGGTCGTGCGCCGATCTGATCTCCCTCCGGAGATTCGACATTAATGCTTAGTTTTTGTACCAAGACACCTGCATTATATTGGGTCCCAGATGTATATATTTTGCAGATAACATGTCCGATTCAGTTCTTGGAAACTCTAGTTTACCACAGTTATAAGCATCATTGTTCTGGAGCATGATCACTTATTACTGCTTACAAATGTTGCTAATCCATGCACGTGTAGGACGATATCAGGGTTATAACATGCTAAAATCTTTATTTTTCATACAGGCGAGTTCTATTAGATACTGGGGAGCCTAACATTCCTGCGTACATAAAAAATCTAGGGGATTACTTGAGAAAGGATGACATTTTACTTCAACATATTATCATTACTCACTGGCATTCCGATCACGTTGGAGGTGTCAGGGATATTTTTTGTAACATCAATCATGCAGTGAAAGGTAAACGTGGCAACCGTTGACTTCAAAAAACAACAATTAATATAGCAAATACGTTACATGTATTTTTTTTATTTGTAGACTGCACAGTAATGAAATTTGCACGTAAATCTGAAGATCCCAGTCCTGCGCCTGATGTACAATACAAGTTTTTAACGGATGATTGTGAAGTCAAGGTGGAAGGAGCTACTTTAAAAGTACTCTTCACACCAGGTCACACTGAAGATCACGTTGCACTTATGCTAGAAGAAGAAAATTCCATTTTCAGCGGCGATTGCATTCTCGGAGAGGGAACTGCAGTAAGTTAGGACTAAATTTTGATGATAAGTTTCAATTCTTATTAGCATTATTAACATTTTCGTTTCTCGATGCAATATTATCTCGTCTTAGTTGTTTGCAAAAGAAGTAAATACGTGCTTGCATTCCAGGTGTTTGAAGATTTGCATTCCTATATGAAATCACTAGAAAGAATTCTCCAACAAAAGCCCAAATTAATTTATCCAGGACATGGTCCTGTAGTGAACGATGCCGTCGACAAAATCCAAACTTACATCGCTCATCGTTTAATGCGTGAAGAACAGATATGCGAAGTTATGAAAGCAGCTCCGACTCGCTCATTTACACCTTTAGATTTGGTCAAAATTATATACAAGGTAATTAATTGCACTTATGTCAGTTGTAAACTATTTGCAAAACAAACTGTTTGCAATTCCTTATTATATAATTTTAGGAAACACCGGAATCACTTCACATGGCTGCTGCTAATAACGTTTCTCACCATTTGGAAAAGTTAACAAAGGATAATAAAATTGGTATGTGCAAATAATGTTACTATACTGTAGGACCCTGCTAAGAAGTGTATCAAGGGACCAAAGGGTTAAGACATGTTATAAACAATTATTCTATTTCTGGAATGATTTTAAGAATAGTTTAACGAACTTCTGGAAAGTTATCAATAATTAAATAACTAATGGTAAGTCACTGAAAATCGTACTTTTGGTAAATGTCAACTTTTAAAGAGTGGCTTCTTATCCAGGTTCTACTGAGTGTGCGCCAATAAGAAACTTTATAAACCCATAATCTGGATTTCAAAATATTTTTATTTGTAGCATGTTCTGAGAAAGGATGCTGGAAATGGCTAAACAATGCAAATTCTGGAATTTCAAGTTTGTAGGGTTAAATACCTGAAATTCTAATTGATATTTTTATTATTGTCTATTTGGACAAAGTTAAGTTTTCTACCTAGAATATATAGAATTTTTCTGGTAATAAACATGTTTTAAGAAATAATTATATCTGCAAAATTTTGCATTTTTTATGTTTTTGTAAAACTTGCAAAATTTTCACATGGGGAAGAGCTGCAAAATCATTTCTTAAAAGCACATTATTATCAGAATCATTTCTACGTTACATTATAGTGTTGCTAACACCTTAACGTCAATCAGTTAATGGATTATGTTGATATTTGATACAAGTATGGCTATTTTATTAAGTCCTTAGTTTTGAAAATTATATTAATTGTTATTACTAAGAAGCTGAATACATGCACTCATTCTTTGAAGTACAGTGGAACCTCGCATAACGAGCATAATTCGTTCCAGAGTCTTACTCGTAATGCGAAACACTCGTTAAGCGAAACACAGACTGATGTAGCAATGGCACGAAAAGTTCCATCCCACAATTCGGGGATTCCCCTATCCACGTCACTCGTTATGCGAAACATCGCTCGTTAAGCGAGTCATTTTTTTACAATTCATATTGCTCGTTATGCAAGGTGCTCGTTAAGCGAGGTTCCACTGTATGTTCAATTTTTCTGTTATATTCATTCCTGAAAACTAAACTGTTTAATGAAATATCTGCCATGGTGGATATATTCTTTAGCTCAAACTTGATACTTAATAACAAAGGAATTCTTTAAGATTCAGGGTACACAATAGAGTATCAACAAGGTTAACAATTTTAAAAAAAAAGTTAGAGGAACGTATTCTAAAAAATAACAACAAACACTAACGTGATACCGTTGGAATTATTCCTCGCCTTCCTCGTCAGAGGTAGGAGTATTACGGCGGAATAAATACTGAGATGTCTTTTCATAGGTAACAAATGTGATAGCTGTAGCTGGAGTGACCCTTAGGAGACTAGGAAACAGTCCTTTATAGAAACCTTTAATCCTTTCACTCCTATTTGAAAAGAAAAATAGAAAAAAGATTAATTCCGAACAATTGAACGCATTGAAATATCAGGGGACGGGTAATTGATGAGCCATTTTTTACCTTTAATTACCAATGGCTGTCCTACCGGATGATGGGATGCAGTTAAGTGTTCTGGTAACACAGTAGTATTACATAGCATGTATTATATTTCTGTCTATTGCAGCAATTTCAATGAAAAGTTTTCTTTATTTCTTTTTAAAAAATAGGCTTTATTCTGGTTTGCATTATTTGTTGAAATTGTCCAACCAACATCTAACTGAGGGCATATATAAATATATGGTCCAATAAATAATTGGTATAAAGCCGTCACACTTTCATTTCGTTATACGATATGTGGAATGCTAGAGATGAATATCAAAGAAAATACTTTGCCTGCTAATTATGTAATTATGTATGTATAAAACTGTTTCTATTAATTACTTTAAACGACTGGGTTTTTTTTTAAAGGGATAATTTGTCATACAATTATGTGCATGCTATTTATAAATTATTTCAAATTAGCAAAAAACTGGAATGAAATAACAATCAAATTCTGGTCTAAGTTACAATCTTGAGTCCTAATATTTGCTTTGTTTAGAATTAAATCACTGAAAATGTGCTTACTTTCCTGATTGTATAACGCGCAGTATTCACCATAAAACATATTGTGAAAGGAAATGATGTTGAAAGCAGAACACCATCCACAAACACCACAATAGAGAAACTTTTCCTTGTCATACGAATTGACTTCAGTCCCTGGACTTCGACGTTGACCCCAAAGGCGTCAGTTTTTCATAAAGGAGGAACACGATGCATATAGAAGGGGTAACGTGACACAAGTATGGCGTCAGACCCTTGTATAGTCCACCAAGGCCCTCGAACCTGCAGAACAGCATTGTGTGTGTGAACCCAGCGCCCAACAAGTTCTAGACCAGTGCCGTAACTTTCGTTTGGGAGCAATCCTAATTTTTTTTTTTTTTTTTCACTTTTCCCATTGAATTTCATGGAATTTTTAAAACTAAATTTCGAAATTTGTGTTTTTAAGTTTTGCCCTTTTCTAGTTACAACTCTGGCCTGAGCACAAGTGCAACACACAAGTAGGGAAACCTGCACCGCACTAGCAATGCTCAATATCTTAATCTTACAGCATTACAATTAAGCTAGCTGATTTAATTTTGTTTCTACAGTCAACTCGTTAAATAAAATGTCATATTATACAAAATTACAGGTTCCGTTAAATCCCCAAGTTCGTTCAAATGAATTTGATTAATTTTTTAGAAGGTTTTAAGATTTTTCTATTTTGATCAAATTACTTTTGTATAGGAATTTTCATTTTAAAATAGCTCGAGTTGACTGTAGATATTTATAATTATAATTTCAGACTGCTACGTGACCCACCTGTAAGTGCGGAAAATGACGTCCTTCACGCCTTTGTAGTTGCTGTGTTGATCCTGTAGCCTGGCTCGAACCACTTGATAAGGGTAAGTTGCTGATGCAGCAAATAATTTAGATAAAGCAGCAAAACTTAAATACTCGATCGTTCCCTGTGTAGAGAAAAAAAGCGTTGCCATTCCACATTCGATGTTCACAAACTGATATTTGAGATGCCCGTTTAACCAAACTTACCAACTGAGTGTTGTGGGGAATTTCCTTATATTTGCAATATAACTTTTTTAATTCCTCGTACGCCATGAATTGCAAAGCTCCGTGCGAAACTCCAAATACACCAGGAACAAATCCCTGAAAAACATTAATGAATTTAGACGCCAGTATTTGACATGATCGTAAGCGTTGATAATGCCAATCCTTAAATACCTTATATAAACCTGCAAATCCTTCATATTTATACACTTTAGTTAAGGCGTCCATCATGCCTTGGTACTGCTTGTGAGGAGCGGTTTCCGTAATATCAGTGTATTGGAGAACGAGGCGGGTTTTTACAACCCAGAGAGGATTTGTAAGAATAAGTGTTAGTACGCCTGCAATTTAAAAAAGAGACCTTGAAATTTTCAGTTTCTCATCACGAATAGCAGTCTGGATTTTTTTTTTGAGCAACTATACTGAATTTTGCGTATAAACAATTGTAGGAAAAGGGCTGTAGTTACTTAAGCAACAAAAGGGAGCAAATATTGAGTACGGGCCCCCACCAAAAGACAAAGCTAACATCGCTTATAACATTACCAGCTTCGGCTGCGGCCAACATGTGCCGGCCAGGACCAAGAGCCTGATTGCTGTTGTTTTCCATGTAACCTTTAATCGCATTATAACTGTAAAGTGGAGGAGAATAACGAGATTAGTGCAACACATTCAATGCAGCGCAGCATTGGGATTAACAAACACACTTACAATAAGAAGTAGAGTCCCCAGGACGAGCCAGCCCCCCACACATTGGGGGTCACTCCTCTGTATAACCCTTTGATTCCTTCTTGCCTAATAATTGTTGCGAATGCATTCCCTACACCTTGATATTGTGGCCTAGTGACAATCTGCCCATCATTTACTGGAATAAAGATGCAATGGGTATCAACTGCATCGTGGACTTGCCACGCATAATAATAACGGTTACACTATATTTCTGTGTGATGTTCTTACCAGCAAATCGTATTTTGATCAGATCCAGTGGATGTAAAATTAACGTTGAGGCTACTCCACCACTCACGCCTGCTATTAAATGTTCGTACTTTACGTGCATTAATAAAGAAAACTTTCCCCCACTCGATGATGGGGACTTGCTGCTGACAGTCGAACTCATATTTGATTTTAACATTTTTTACAAACAATAGAATTTAAAAAAATAAACTGGAAAGGGGAAAAAAGGAATATAATTATTAAGAACAAACATTAACTCATTGCTAGTGCCCTTGACCACATGTTCCCAAGCATTGGAATAGTACGCTGCATTGCATCATTCGGCTGGCACTTCCGGTTGAAAATTCAATTTCGCATTTTTCGATCCTAATTGAAAAAAATCAAAAATCATCCAGTTGTATTTGAATTAAAATGCCCTTGGTAATTAACTCTACGCACAGCATTGCAAAGATCATTTAAAATTCGATTTTTTTTAATCGTAATTGATGGCGTCATATGTGACGCCAAGTCACGTGATACTTGTTTGGCATGTAGTATATAAAGAGCGCCGAGTTTGTAATATTTCAATGCTGATAAGTGTTTAAATATGCATGAATTCGCGTTTAAACATAGTTTTTGCGGGTTAACAACGGGTTTGTACGGTCTCGCGATAGTTGAAGTGCAATGGCAGCAACTAGACACCTCAAATTATGTCACTAGAATAGTTTTATAGTATTTCGCGATATATTCATGTCTAGTCATGTGCGGAATGACTATTTTTTTTCATCAAGCTCACCTGAATATTTTATTTATTTCCAATATTACTGCTCAAGTAAGTTCATGTAGTTTATTAAACTAAATTATGATGACTATTACGTGCCTTAAGCCGTCCAATTTTAATACATGGCTAAATCAGAGATAGGCCTATATGACATTCCATATTTTCCATTTTTATATTTTGTCTGGTTTTACGGTTTTCTTAAAATGTTTCATCACAGTTAAAGTTACAAATATTCTGTATAGGTGAAGTGAAAAATCGTTCATTGCAATTTTCACATTCTTTGTTATATAAGAAATTACGATTTTTGTTGAATGGTCTCTCTTGGTAATTGCGTGTAGTTAAACTATACTGCTAATTAGTAACCTGTGGGAGGTTTGGAAACAATTCTGGGCCTCATTTGGTTTGGGCACGTTAATTGTGATGTGGGACCTACAGGCGGCCACTTACCATTCTGCCCTGGCCTTTATTGTCCTGCGCGCCTCTCTAGAAATCATTATGTGAAAATTAACACAAATGGAGTGTTTTAATAACAAGTAACACTAGACAATTATTCATATGAAATCTTTAAGGGGAACCTAAACTGCACCATTTCCTATGGTGCAAATTTTGTAGCCCAATTATAAAAAATATAATCAGATT
>JAUJYV010002496.1:0-12407 GCA_033995625.1 Ophyiulus pilosus | reverse complement strand
TCTCAAATGTTGCTCGTATTTCAAAGCAAAATTTCGCTCGCTCGACGGCTCGTATCTCAAATATCTCGTATGTCAGGACACTCGTATCTCGAGGTACCACTGTACAACGTTGTCAAATCTAATTCAAATTAATTAGTCTAGTGGTCTAGACTAACCTTGAATTTTTCATCGGAATTAGTGTCGGAAAAAGCATTTTCGTTTATTCCTTTCATCATGAACAAAATGTCATTCTTAAAATTGAAGAGATATCCCTGAATTTGGTTAAAAACCAGTGTAAACAATAGCGAAAATCACAATAATTAAATCTGGATCGCATGATTACCATGTATAGGGCAGGGAACAATGTAATACATACACGCTGTGTATATATTTACTGTCACGTTTAATTTGGTTTTTCAAAGGGTAGTCTAAAACCAATTTCTGCTTGCACATGTACATTCTGAAACAACCGACTGCTCCATTTTGCCAATTCTGGTTTTTAATTCAATAAATAAACGTTTTCTAAATATGAAAGTGTTGCTTATAGGTTGGGGCCCTAAGTTTTCGATTCGCTATTTAGGAGTGTAACTTGGGTGACAAAGAAGATTTGAGGTTGTGGATATGTGGTCTCAAATTCTTGGAGGTTAAAGGACCCTTAAATACATCTATGGCCTAAATGTCTAATTGGGTTAAATATGTAGACAGCAATTCGCCGCATTTGATTACTTTTGCCGGAGTCTTAATCCATGGATTAAGACTCACTGCAGTGAGGCTTCATTGGTCAACGGCCGCATACCATCGTAATCACATTTTTAAAAAGTAGGTTTGACTATACAGTAGGTTAAATGTTGGTCCCTATGTATTAGATAGAGTGCATACATTTCCAAAATTCAGTTACAATTTAATGGTTTGTCATTAGTAAAGGGCAGCTTATGATACAAATCAATGGTAACTGAATTTTCGAAATGTATGCACCCGCGTTTTGTGAAGTTAAAATGTTAATTTCTAAATTTAGTTCAGTCTAAATAATTATTTAATATCTAAATGAATTTCATTATTTTTTTAATATATAATATATGCATTACAAATTGTATTTTCATTCAACATACAACAGCATAATTATAAAAATTGTCCTGTTATTAAAATGCTTCATTAACAATTATTCTATTCCAAACGATAAAAGTTCACAATGTGAATAATTTAGTTATACTATTTACTTTGTATTGGCACAATTTTACAGAAACGGGTGTTATTTCCGACAAAATCGCGTTTTGAAAGTCTCTTTAAATTGAAGGTCTCTTGGCTCCTTCACGACTTCCGGATTCAAGATAACCTAAATGTGGGTCACCAGCCGGGTGGCCTGAAGACAACAATTATCCGTGACTTCCTGTTTATGGTCAACAGCGTGCCCATTGCAAAGGTTACGATAGCACCCAAAATAGAAATTTGAGAATGATGCATGTGTTGCATGTAGTAATAATACAAATAATAATATTAATAACATGGAAATTCCGTTTTTTTGGTCTCCGAAAGTTCTTTGAAAGTTGATGCTTGTAAACAAATCTTAAAAATCAGAGTAAATAAAATGCTTTTCATTCATTATTTTGGATAAAAAGCAGGAAACCTGCTAAAAGAGAAAATGAAATCAATCCGCTAATTAATGAAAAAAGCTGGCAATTGTCATGAAACAAAAAAGTGAGAATATTTTTTCGGCAAGTTTTCTCACATCCATAATTATAAATTAATCGAAATGCACATTATTATACTAGGAATTGCACTTCTGGTATCTGCAAATCAACGCTGATGATTTAGCCTATAGAACTTTTAGCTGTATTACATCTTTTCAAGAAGTTTCGAATACAAAATCTCAGAATGTGATGTATGATATAGAGTTACAAATTAAATATTTCGGAAGTAAAACTTTAGGCAAAACAAATCTCCTTATTTGTGGACACGTAATTTTCACACAAAATGTTATGTTAGATGATGTACATAGTTGAAATTAATTGCAACGTCTTTAAAATTGTGTATTATTTTGGAAACTTCCACAAAAAAAAATTGTTGGAGACATGTTTACATTCAGGAGAATTTGATGTGCACATTTCCCATGTTGTATTGGAATGTACTAAATGTTGTATTGGAGAATTTGGAACACAAATGGAATCATTTATATTGTGCATTTTTTTATAAGGAAAACAGTCACCGTTCATCAGTCAAATCTCTTTCAGGCCTATTGCTAAATAGTTTTTGTTAATTCTTCATGGACCACATTAGGCGATTCACCAGAGATAGACCCTTAACAGCCATAGGGCATACAGAACATTTATATAGCTTATAAAGATGTATGGTAGTCCAGTAGGGTTCCTTGTAATTTCCAGAGGAAGTGCTGTAATCCGGAGGTTCCTGGACTCTTATATTTCCAGACTTATTATGAAACTGCATCAAGATAATTAAAATTCTTTTGTCCTGTATGTTGGGTCTACAGTTTGTTTAATAACTGCTGGGTCCTATTTGAATTAAGACGGTAGCAAGAGTTGTTGCGACTTATGAAGTAAGAGATCGCAATACATTATTAGAAAGCTAAACATGTTTATTGCATTAACAAGGCAAGGTTGCTCTCATGACCACTCTTAGATAAGATAGGCAATGAATGAGATTTGTGAGCTCCTTTTATAGGCAGCGAGCAACAAATAGAATTTCATCATGCGTTCTAAATAGAATACAGTGGAACCTCGCATAATGAGCATAATTCGTTCCGGAGTCTTACTCCTAAAGCGAAACACTAGTTAAGCGAAACACAGACTGATGTAGCTATGGCACGAAAAGTTCCATCGCACAATTCTGGGATTCACCTATCCACGTCACTCGTTATTCGAAACGTCGCTCGTTAAGCGAGTCATTTTTTTACAATTCATATTGCTCGTCATGCGAATCATTTGTTTTGCGAGGTGCTCGTTAAGCGAGGTTCCACTGTACAGGCACGTGATGGAAGAGTAAAATTATTATAGGTAGAAAAGGATGGTATGTCTCAGATGGTCAATTTCACAAAAGCCCGTGCTTTTTTAAACACAATGAGCTTTCAAAATTTCCCCATAAAAGGATCTCTTATCTCCTTAATCTCCTTGATGACTTTAGTTATCTCGGATTAGTACACATTTTGGCCAATTTAGGAGTGTGAAATCATAAGCACCGGACTTGACAGGCATTAATTGGACAATCAGAGTCACCTATCAGTTTTTTTATAAAGACTATAAATATTGGCCCCAACCACTACAACTTCATCAGACAAGCAAACATCTTTGAGACGCAAAGTTCTGTTTGAGTTATCAGTCTATTCAGAGTTCCAAATATGCAGCAATTCAACAAAACGATGGATGGCCATAGTATACAACTACTGGAGGAGGAGATTTCTGCATTTGACGTGGAACAAAACAGCACCAAAAAAAAAACTTGACAAAAATCCTTTTATATCACGTGCTTCTGGAAGACCTCATTCTAACTGTGAAGTGTTAAATATATGTAATTGTGAAGAAAGAATTGTAAGTGTTAGTGTGCAATTGTGTAATTGTTATATGTAATTGTACACATTTAATTGTGAAGTGTTATTGTCAATTGTGTAATTGTGACATGTAATTATGTAATTGTGACATGTAAATTTCTAATTGAGACATTTAATTGTGAAGAATACATGTAAACTACCTGCATATTTAAGTATCCACATTTTATGGTAATGTATAGTATAAAGGTGGACGTGTTAAATAAAACCTATATTTTCGTTACAAAAACGAAAGAAAGCAAAACGTGCCTTAAGAGAAAGGAGAGAAGGAATGTGCCACCACAAGCAAAACGTGCCTTAAGAAAAAGTAGGGAAGGAATGTACCACCACAAGCAAAACAACACCAAAAAAAACGTGACAAAAATCCTCTTGTATCACGTGCTTCTGGAAGACCTCATTCTAACTGTGAAGTGTTAAATATATGTAATTGTGAAGAAAGAATTGTAGGTGTTATTGAGTAATTGTTACATGTAATTGTACACATTTAAACGTGAAGTGTTAAATACATGTAATTGTGAAGAATGAATTGTATGTGTTATTGTATAATTGTGTAATTGTGACATGTAATTGTGTAAGTGTGACATTTAATTGTGAAGTTTAAATACATGTAAACTACCTGCATATTTAAGTATCCACATTTTATGGTAATGTATAGTATAAAGGTGGACGTGTTAAATAAAACCTATATTTTCGTTACAGAAGCGAAAGAAAGAAGCAAAACATGCCATAAAAGACAGGCAAGAAGGAATGTGCCACAACAAGCAAAACAGCACCAACAAAAAAATCTGACAAAAATCCTTATATCGTGTGCTTCTGGAAGACCTTATTCTAACTGTGAGGTGTTAAATACTTGTAATTGTGAAGAAAGAATTGTAAGTGTTGTTGAGTAATTGTTAATTGTTACATGTAATTGTACACATTTAATTGTGGTGTTAAATACATGTAATTGTGAAGAACAAATTGTAAGTGTTATTGTGTAATTGTGACATGTGATTTTGTAATTGTGACATGTGATTTTGTAATTGTGACATGTAATTGTGAAGTGTTAAATACATGTAAACTACCTGCATATTTAAATATCCACATTTTATGATAATGTATAGTATAAAGGTGGACGTGTTAAATAAAACCTATATTTTTGTTACAGAAACACAAAACAGCACCAAAAAACCGTCTATACAGAGTTCCAAATATGCAGCAATTCAACAACTGGAGGAGGAGATTTCTGCGTTTGACATGGAGAATTCAATTTGCATTGAATATTCCACTGCGCTCACTCAAATTCTGAAATTCCGCCATGAAAAAAGACGATTGGACCATGACTGCTACAACAAGATATTCGCCACTCTGGAGTTGATGTCATAATTCAGCAGACTGCCATCGAAGTCCTTCATCGAGAAAACAGCAATTTTGAGGAAAATATTGCTGAGTTAAGGGCCAAAGGGAGAGGCAGGCGTCCATTAAGTTACGACGATGTCGCCAGTTTTGCAGAATTAAACGGGAAGACTGAAAACGTGCAGAAACGTCGAGAAAATTAAAATGCAGTCAAAGCGATGATTGCAGAGCTCCAGATCCAGTTGGACAAACAAAGGAACATCATCAAAGGAGTGCTGGTAAAGAATCCATTTCCACGTATCCATCCAGTGCTGCACCCAAAAGAGACTGTCAACGGGATGAATCTGGGAAGGTGAATCAGAGTGCAAAACAATCTTTGGAGCAACGGTTTCGAAGAAAGGAAGATGCCGGCATGGTTTCCAGAAAAGATGGACCATGAAGACCGTATGAAGACCAAAATAAATTGTACTATATTAAAATTGTATCGCATTTTTAAACAAATTTTTGTCCACAAAATTATGCTGACCATATGTTTTATATTTTAATGATATTGTTAGTGACACATGACACAAAATCGGGTAAGGAAACTTTTTTTAGTAGCAATATTGCGGATCCTCTTTGAGGATCTTTGGTGTTATCAAACATTATACATTTGTTGTTGTTGTTGGTGGTGGTGGGGTTTAAGGGCGCAAAGATATCCAAGACCAGAAAGGACCTAGACATTGATTAGGTGGAGCCCCTATGCAGTAAAAAAGGAAATAGAAAGGAGAGATAAATGACAAATAATACATAGGACGTAGAAGACTGACGAGACCCCAGCCTCAAAGGGCGCCTTAAGTTGGCCATTACTGGAGGCCTAGTCAAGGGACAGAGGACGAGTTGTTAGAGAGAAACAGAATAAAGGGCAGAGATTCTAAATTAGCTGGGACATGACACAATGGTGGAGAAATGTGAGAACTGCTGAGAAGGGGATGGTTGTAGTCTCCCTTATGAAGGTTGAGAAGTTTAGAGGCTCCGGGTCAGTTTGTGACCGATTCTAGGGCACCTACGACCTGGACACCTTAGATATGGAAACCTGTGACCGGAAGTATCCCAGAATGCATAGTGGCACCTAGGGGATATCCTTAAAAGGGAATTTGCAAAGCGTATGCTTTACAGCACAGGTTTGCAGTTTGCTACAAATGCAAAATCTAAAAGTTAAAAAACTATCGGACATACATTGTCGTTACATGTAATATTAGTCGTGACTGAATGGTTCAATCAACAATCAGTGCAAGGGACATTTAGCCCATAACTAAAATGATAATATTGAATCAATAATTTTGTGCTGGTGGAACTTTAAATATTGCATAGTTTAATACATTTAAGGCTGAACGCTCAAGATTGATTTTAGATACGGAAAAACTGCCCATGGTAGAGAGCACAAACATTTCTTCAGAAACGGACCATACAGATGTTTAGTCACGTCCATGCCGAATTGGGCAAAGGGATTCAGGATGCATTGGAAAAACTAAAGCAGAATCGAAAGCTGCATGGCAGTGCCCACTTGTAAGAAGGGTGGATTAGTCCTTGCTTAATTTGTCTATTTTATGCGAATATATATTATATGTATAATTAACTTTATTAGCTAATCCCAATAGAATTTAGTTAATAGCTATTAAATTAATCTAATTCGTTTCTTAAATAACCAGATATCTTTACGTGCGTTTAACATATCACAACTAAAAATAAATTATTTTTATCCTTCAACATATTTATGTATATGTTTATGTTTAGCTCGTGTAATTTCGGGAAAATAAATCTTTGTCCAATTGTAAAACGAAAGCAGTAATTGTGAACATGTACGCCGCAAAATACTACATGAAAGGCAAGTTGGTGTTAAATACAATATGTGATTTCTTATAATTATTGTCACGTTAACGTCCATTCCAGGTTATAGCACCGAGAGCAATACAGAGCAGTTAAGATAACTTCTACAGTTGGTCATGAAGTGAGATGTCGCGAAATCAATAGTACATTTTTATTATTAATAATATGTCTTAATCATAATTATTATACCAATGATTAAAAATTAATATCTTTCATAGAATCAAATGTTTCCAACAAGCTTCAGCATTGTGTATTTTAATAACTGTGGCTTTCATGTTTTCTACAGTTATTTGCAAACTTGGTTGTGAGAATCATTAAAAAATCTCAAATCATCTATTTCATTTCAATGCAGTATTTTGCATAGAGTTTTTACACATTCTTTTACAATGCTTCTTGACTTTTATACTGCTGTTATTTAAGGCGTCATTGCCATTGTTGAAAAACCAATCAGAAAAAAGATCAGATTAAATGTTGAAGAAATTTACACAGGTCCAGCGCAACTTTTCATCAAAACTGATGAGAAATATCAAAACTGAGACACTCCTTGGGTGTGCGTAAATGGACAAATAGACCCTGAAGGGTCTAATGAGGAGAAATTTCATTAGTGTCTTTCTGAAATTCTACACCTGAGCACGTATATGACTCAAGCAATTTGCCTCTAACGAAGGTAAAAAGATGAATGCAAAATTGTTACAAAAATAAAAATACCAAAAAAAATACGTTGAAGTTATTGTTACAGAAAAACATGTCTAAATTTATCCTGTGTAAATGAATAACCTCTCTAAAAGCATAGAATATGTCGGTCCCGACTTGGGGACCTGTTTATAAAAAAACCTGTCTAAAACCATAACCTGTTTAAAAGCATATTTTTCACCGGTCCAAGGGTATGCTTTTAGATATAGGTTCTACTATATAATATAATTTTTATTTGTGGTCATAATAAAATTTGTAACATTCAAATTTAATCATTTATAATAATAACAAACATTAAACGTGTCAATTTTTAATAATTATAAGAAAATGGCATTACCAGACATTATATGTCCGATTTATATAGACGCGATTTCTTTTTACAAATTTCATAAGACCGTATATTCGTTGGAGATGTCATTTCTCTCGCCTAATCTTAACTAGTTATAATCGTGAGGATCCATTGGTAAATAATACGCTTCAAAAGTATCTTCAGTGTGTGGATAATAGTCGTGATCCTGACCGTGGATGTAAAATACGTTGCAGAAAAGATACAAAATACAAGAGAACAGAAAAAAAGGATGGAGAAAAGACCAGGTTGACATTATCTAAAAGCTGAAAAGATAGAGCTAGATTTTAGCTAGAAATTAAGTTATAAACCCCAACAAATGTGCTTAGTGTGCGAAATTTCATAGAAAAGGACGACAAATACCATAAAATATATCGGTGTCATTTAGGAGTTATCTTGACAGAAAATATAAATTGTAAAGATTATGTGTAGGAGGATATACCTTCGACAAGTTCGGTAA
Organism: Ophyiulus pilosus; assembly: GCA_033995625.1. Taxonomy (NCBI): domain Eukaryota; kingdom Metazoa; phylum Arthropoda; class Diplopoda; order Julida; family Julidae; genus Ophyiulus; species Ophyiulus pilosus. Next base: position 4,169 of record JAUJYV010002496.1, on the reverse strand, counting down.
ATCCTGTATAAACTGGTGAAACAATGTACGAAATTCCACTCGATAACTTTTATACAACAGGCTTTCAGGTCCGCCAATATGGTTAAAGTAAAGTTGTATAGCCTAATCATCTTATATATACTTTATTTCAGCCCAACTGCAATTCCACTAGCTGCTGCAGATTGATAACTCAACGAAGTTAATAAATTAAAAATATCATTGCGGGGTTCATTTCATACATTTTAGAACAATTGGTGCGGTTAGCATGCATTGTGACTCAATCAACCTTTCTTCTGTTATAATGGTAGGAAATAAATATCTCAATGAAGAATAGAGGTTACATTTTTCAGCATACATGTAGATTTTTTTTTCAACTTATTGCATTGGCCGACTTTCAAATCACTCATCTGTGTATGAATTATTTATGACGAATGTACTGCAATACCACAAGTTATCATGACAACAAATAATGAAGCATGATTGAGTTACATTGGCACAATAATGGATGAAATAAATCCTATCAGAATATTTTTAATTTATTATGAGGAAGTGGTTTCTGGAACCGCACAGTATCGGATTTAGAATAAAACTCCGGGGAGCATCTCTGGTATATGCAACCCATAAATTAATATACACATATAGTGCAATGTAACTGCATGTGACAATTGACAATTGTCACATAATATTTTTTTCTGGGTGTCTCTCGTAAAAATTACCTCAGGGGTGGAACCCAACTATAGCTGTGCCATTGGCTTCACCTCTGGGTCCGCTTATGGGTTCCGGCGCAGTGGCAGCCTTAACGGGGGGCAAAGGGGACATTTGCCGCCTGCATCCCGAGTCTTAGTGGCCCTCACGTTCCCAACCCATAGGTATTAATGCAGGTCGCCTTGAAAATCAATACTTTATTTGCTTCTTTGTAGCAAAATTTGGCTTATCAACTATTTATTCTCACAGTTACTAATCCTTTAATCAAGGATACTGTCATATGTGGTCACCCTTGGTTTCTGATAACGCATACAAGTCACATACTGCATGCTCGCTAATTCCCAATGGGAGAAATAATTCTTGAAACATCTGCATTGTGAATATTGTCGCTATTTTCGTTGATGTTTTGGTAACGCAGGGTGCAACATATGGGTGCATGAGGCGGTCAGAATCATGTGGTCATGATTATAATGGAATGCCACTGCATCACTGTGCTATAAACGCAATTTTTCTTCAATAAGCGTGCACATTTTCTGTAGTAAAAGTGCTGTTTCTATGACTTAAAAATGCAAATTTTCTGCACTTTTAGTGTATTTATCATTTCTGAAAAATCGTCAGCAAAAGTGTAAAATTTTCTACACTGAAATTGCAGTTTTTCAGCTCGAAAAATCCAATTTCTCATCTGCATGAAAAATTGGGAGCAGGTGGTGAGTATATTTTGTGGCTGGGAGGACCATTGCTGTTTCCAAAGGGAATGGACTGCAGCCTAGAGATTGGCAGATGGAAGTTATGTCAAGGAGAGAGCAGATCGGTGGCATTGACAGCTGAGTTATAGCTCTTCGTTTCCCAGAATGCCATGGACATTATCCTGAAACTCAACAGAGGTGAGAATATGGTAGCCAAGGGCATTTAAGTTGGGACAACGTCAACCTGAATCCTGGGTCTAAGTTTTCAGGAGAATGCGCCTACGTCAGTAGCGAATTAGACAACATTGTTATATTGAATTTCTACTAAATCTGGAGATTCTCAAAAAAGGCTATTCCATCGTCGAGTCGCATGCAAAAAAAAGGACCAATAGTAAGCATCCGTCTTAATTGGCACGAAGCTCAGTCAAAGGGTTGGAGTGAGTATATCTACTCCTAGAGTGGTCGTTAGGCGTTAATTTATGGGAAACAAGATGTGAATTACAAGAAAGCTTAAAACGTTTGAATAATCCCATAGATAACTTTTCTCGTCTGGACCTCAACGTGTCCCAATTTAGAGAGGAATCAGGATTCGTGTGGAAATCCTTCACGTATTCTTGTATGTAATGTCAAAATTACATGGTAAAAATATTTTTAACAACAACGAACAGGTGAACAAGTACTTTTTTTTTCTGAGCTGTATGTGCATATATATAGATATGTTTTTCAAGCACTTGGCATTGAAACATTTTAGCACGTTTCATTTAGATGGCGTACTTGTCAGATCCCAGGGACCTTCATAATGGTCCAAATGGTACATAGTTCCGCTCTTTTGACGTTGCACTTTTAGACTACTCTTTTGTTTTCTGTATATTACTTTACAAGTTCGGTAGCAGTGGAGTAATTCGGCTTACGACTGTGAAGTCCCCACAAAATAAATTTGGCTTCTGGGTCCAAAAATTATAGTTTCGGCAATATTAGGATCATAATTATTGCACACTCTTTCAGAATTAAAAAAAACCAACGATTTATTTTATAAACCTATTAAAATATCACCTTTGCATGCATGTATCTCTGGAATGAGGCTTTTGTTGTTTTACTTAATTCCTCTAACGTTTACCTCCATATAAATACAGCTTGACGCCATTGTGTGACAAGAAGAAGAATTGATCATTGGACTTACTTTTCAAAACTTATTCACAGATGTGTGGAAGTTGAGCGAACCAGATTGAAGCAAGACAGCTTTCACAATCAAAACATGGAAATGAAGCATACAGGACATTGTCCCAATAACTTCGTTCAATACCCTCGCACAAAGACTGAAATAGTAATAACAATACTGTATACCGTTCTCTCTCTGATGATAATAGTAGAGTTTGAGCCAGCCCATGTTAACGAAATGATAACGGTAACGATAACGAGAAACAGCGCTGGCGGCCAGGAATGTCAAGGACTACCCTATGCGAAGCATGGCATATATGAAATTCCGGGCCGCCAAATGTCGTTTCATTAACGTTGGCTGGCTCAAACTCTCTAATAGTAATACATAGAAAAGTTATAACCTACTCGAACGACAACTCTTGAATTTTTAAAGGAAAATAAAAAATAAAATAACTATTTGTAAAATAATGAATAGCAATAATGTATACTATAAAGCAATAACGGTAAACTACATACCTAAATAAAACCCTTCTCACTTTGAATATAAAAAACAACATTAAGTTATATACAAGTATTAGCCAATATTAGAGTTTCAGCCAGCCAACGTTAACGAAATGATAACGACAATGAGAAACAGCGTTGGTGGTCCGGAATGGCATTGGAATGCCATGATTCGCATAGAGATGTCCTTGACATTCCGGGCCGCCAGCGCCGTATCTCGTCATCGTGCAAAGGTCGACGAAAATTGTTCAATGGTTGTTTTGATTTCGCCTTACCGAAATTGCAGACAAATATTTGTTATTCGTCCTACCAAGAAATGAGTGAGTACTGAAGAAGACAAAAACGTTCGTTTTTTACGTCTTCAGCACTCATTGTATCTTGGTTGGACGAATCGAGAATGTTCTACAAAATAACAAGTAAATTATAATAAACAATAACTAAGCCTTTTGCATTTAAATCCCGTTAAGAGTAATCGATCATTAACTGGGATGTTGTAATTTAAAAAACAGAAAATGTCAAAATATTGCTCAGTACCTTTGTCTCTGCAGCTATGGTTTAAAATAATGCCACTGAAATTGAATTTCTACCTAATTTATAAGCTGAGATAATTTGACTTTTAAGACACGTCCTCTTGCCCTTTGACCTCCGCGAGTTATGTTGCTATTTAACGATTTTGCCATACAGGAAATGAATGAACGCCCTCTTTGAACGAATATAGAAACTAACCGTTATCAACCTTATTGTAGCTACTCAAGCAGACTCACAATGTACTATTTCATCTTAATATTAAACCAGTTTTTACATGAATTACGATGATGGAAAAATGTGGTATGTTTACACTAAATAATATAAATTATTAGCATATGCCAACGTCTTTATACTTTCATTGACTTTAATGGCGGGAAAGGAAGAATCACGCATGCGCTCCCCTTACGCTCAGTCGGTTCATTGGGTAGTTTATTGCACGGCTCCTCCATTCCCACCATTAAAGTTAAGGTAAATATAAAGACGTTTGCATGCCAAAACTAGAGAGTTTGAGCCAGCCAACGCCTTAACGTAAACTTTAACGTTAACGGCAGGAAGTATCCAATGAATTAACTGAACGTCACGCGCACTCATGACGTTCATTGAGTTCATTGG
>JAUJYV010002495.1:0-12409 GCA_033995625.1 Ophyiulus pilosus | reverse complement strand
TTCCGCATCATAGATGGAAGTATGATTTTTGTAATATTTTATATCCTCTAACCTTAAAACTTAGGTTGATCATAAGAACCAATTTTCGGACGCAAATACAAGAGGTCGAGGAAGAAAAACAAATAAAGTACATAAGGGAACAACATCAACCGCAAACACGAAAATGATGATCGTCCTAGATTGCCAGCACGGAAAACGACAATTGGTAAAAATAAGCAATCATGGTAGCTGGCAGATTATCAAATAGCAGGGAAAGCTCAAAGAATAATAGTTTGCTGGTTTTAAAATTCGTCGTGAAAAATGGGGTCCGAACTGAACAGTGGCCATTTCAAGAGAAAGAAAAAAAAAGATAAGGGAAAAGGGGAGAAATAGGGAAAAATTAAGGAGAGTTTGGCGCTGAGAAACCATTATCAAGTGAAGCAATTTGGCGTTTGTCCAGAAAATGAAGGGGGGAAAAGCCAGAGGGGGTAAAGGGTCAACATCCAGTCTAACAGAGAGTGTTTGTCTGTCATTGAAGTGCTACCTGCCTTTTCATGTAAAAATGAACGTTTAGTCATACTATGTAGTCATCATGGAAATATTTAACTTATTTTATGGCTATTAAATAACCATTGCCCATCATAAGACAATTTCATTATATTTAAAATTAATTTTTGTTCAAAGAATTTATCGCTAATGTTGTTCTAGCATTACGTTATATATTTGTAACTAAGTGCAATATTTCGCCCATGAAATGCTAAAATGCAATGAAGCATTATTTCAACCTAGTTGTAATCTGGTCAGATTTTTCTGATAGAAGTTAATACTATTTAAAATCTACTTTAATTGTAACTGAATTGAAAACAGAACTCCATATTTCAATATTTCTTAATTAAGATGGAATTTATGAATATCCGCTTTTAAATTAGAGTTCAAGTACGCTTTTAAGCATATTATAATTAATGTAATAGACAACTTTGCTTAATTGGGTCTACAAATCTAAAATTTCATGCAAAATGAATTTTCCTAGGTTAAAGGCTAAGATGTAAAAATTGCCTCCCTTGATGATCATCAATAAATTAACCTTTAATACTTAAATTTTCCTTAATCGATGGGCACCAAGTTTATAAATCACCGTTATTCAAGAGGATTGACATCAAAATTCGTTTCTCTATTAAACAGAACCAGTTTTCTGAAAAACCTTATCTCAAACAGTATTTTCAAACAATGGCATTGTGTTAATGTACACCATTCGTTTCACATTATAGACTATAGAATCTTTGTCCTAAAGGGCATTAAATCTGCCTTTCTTGAAAAATTCCATTGGCCTGAAAAATGACCAAAGTCAACTGAACTTCAACAAGACTTTAAAAAGCTACTTTTATGTATATACGATAGCAGAAATGAAGAAATTATTTTTTCTTGGCACGGAATTCGTGCATTGTAAATCAAAATCACAGAGAAGGGGAAAAAAAGGATGAAAATATCTCAATTTCAGACATTATCTTTACCCTCTCTTTCCTTTTCACTATTACGGCTTTTTTTTAAATGGGTTAGTTCCGACCATTTGTCATTTGCGGGCTATCATTTAAGTCAGAAGCACGGCTGCATTTTCGACCATTTGGGCATTCGAGTGGGTCATATTTTGCTTCTGTTGGAGGAGGGAACATCTCGTAAGTAAGATTTCCGCCAAAAACTTTGCAACGTTCAACTCCTAATGTTCTTTTCCAATTGTTGACCGCTAAAAACTAAATGTCATAAAACTTCTTGGAAATAAAACTTGTTACTAAGAATAAAAAAAAGTCGTCGAGTGAACCCATAAAAGTTTTTAAGAAAAAACGACTAGTAGAAATGAATGCAGGCTATGAAATGTGTCTCCAGCAGTCCTTTAGACAAAAAAAGACGTTTGGACAGCACGACACAAGATTGCAGAAAACATCAAATTTGTTGGCCAAGAACAGTTTGTATTGAAGCCCCATTTGATATTGTTGAAAAGGAAAAGTATGTAGTTGTAGTACCTAACATTGGCAATAGTATGCTCGAGTTAAACACTTTAAAAGAACGAACGAAGGCGCTTTTTCAAATTAACATAGGCATAATTCTCAATCTAAGCACGTAGTCTAATACCCTTGCTACTGCGATGTATAAAACAAAATGTGCAAAATTCCTCAGTGCTTTAATTTAGATTTGAGAAAACCTTACAGCTTAGAAAGAAATCCCTTGCTGCTGCAACATCTGAATATGAAATCAAATTGAAATTGTGCCATTTAGCGTTGACGAGTGGGAATTGAGATGACCTATGAGGTCATGGAACAGTTTAGTTCAAAGCGACATCTTATAAAAAATACAGGGGGTCTCATAATTCGTAAGGATAAGGTCCCTAAAAAGCACGTCGAAATGGCATGTCGTCGATTTGACGTGTCGGCAAAGTGGGACGAGACCCGTATATCTGCCACCGATTAAAGGTCCTCAAAAAGCACAGCGTATATGGACGAAACCCTTGTCCATGGCATCGTATACGAATATGAACAGAAAATAGAGAGTTTGAGCCATCCAACGTTAACGAAACGATATCGGTAACGAGAACGAGAAACAGCGCTGGCGGTCCGGAATGTCAAGGACTACCCTACGCGAAGCATGGCATTCCAATGCCATCCGGGCTTCCCGCGCTGTTTCTCGTTAATGTTATCGTTTCGTTAACGTTGGATGGCTCAAACTCTCCATTGTTTATTTTAGGGCACATAAACGTTACATTACCTAGTTTGTAATTCAAAAAAACTGAAATAAAAGTCTAAAATTTTACAAAAAATAATCAGATCCCTGGTGGACGTTAGACAAGTTAAGTTTTCTCGTTAAAATATTTTCTAAAAAAACAGGAAAATATAAGTTCACTTTTTCATTGCTTACAATGGATTTAGGACACCCTTAACACACCATTCCGCTTCGTTCCAAAGTTGAATAACGAGGAAACCATTGCTTTGCAGCTCATCGCCTTTAACATACAATTGAAAGTGCGACGAGGACTACACTTTTCTATGCATTTCCTCTTCCAATTTCAAAGCTATTTCTAATTCCGCCTATTTTTGGCCTTTTAATCATCGCTTTTATCATCTCCACCACCCAGCAAACGATTATGTCGCAACACGGATGGTGAAATGCAAAAGACGTGGCGCTGCAACTGAACCCCTCTCTGAAGTGACCTTTGGTAGGCAACAACACGCCTTTTCCATTTGCTCAACTCCTCCCTCGACACTAAAATTTCACACTTCCAAGATGCTACCTGAATCCATTGTAATTGCAACATAGGGATACCAACCCACAATTATTTCCATTCGAATTACCACCCACTACCTCTTGCTCGGGCACTCGAATCTCGTGTTAACCAACAGTGCCCAACATAAAGAGGTTGATGCGCGACATACAATTCCTTTTTTCTTGTTTTTCCAACTATTTTCCAAGATCATTGCACGTACGCGTTCGAATATAGACTCGTCGAAATTTGCATCTATAATATTACGAAGCCATGCTTGTCCATGATTCATGGATCTGAATATTAAGACAAAGATTAACAACAACAGCAGAAAAAAAAATGTGGCGAACGAAATATCGAATGTGAAGACTTTCATATGGCACGCAAAGAAATATTAGATAATACAGAGCGAGTGCGAATATCTTAAAACTCAGCGAATTACTTCGTAAATGGACGACCCTCTTCATATGATGGATGTCAAAGGGAGTAATCATTTTTACATTTGTTTTTAATAAATCATCCCGGAGCTTTATAGTGACAACATGCATCTAAAAACGTGTTTGTAATGCATGTAGTGTATAACAAGAAATATTCTTTGAATATATGTACGTTGAAATACTAAAAATGTAAAGTTTGACCAATAATCGCAATACATTGTTATAATACGTATGAAGAACCATATTTTACTACATTAGAAATTCAGCAAGCATTAAATTGAATGTTTGAATTGAATGTGAATAAATTTGCGTGTACAAATATAGTATATAACACGTGATTAGTATCCGTCTAAACGTCATGGCTTCATTACTAGCATCGAACTCCCCATAGCCCCACATTGCACATACGTGCTAAAAAAACTGAAGCCATTCGCATTTTTATTCGATGGCTAAATAAAAATATGTAATGATGTTTGTAGCAGCTTGTGGGCTAGAACGTCAAAAAAATCCAGCTGCCAACCGAAATGCGTAACACGTGCACATCTGACCAGTGTGAACAGATGACCAGTAGTGCAGTCGCGCCCATAAACAGAGGTTCCATTTCAGAAATCAACATTCGGCAAGGGTGAAGACGTTGAGGAGGGCAAAGAGGTGGTATGTAATAGGAAGAAAAGGAAGGTGAGAAGAGATGTGCATTAAATATATGTGACCGCACTTTCATTTAGTAAGAGAGCTGACAATCGGAATAAATAGAGATTTTAGCAGCAGTCGTTAAAGGAAGCCGCAAACAATGTGCGCAACGGGTATTAGCCGAGAAAATTCCCTATAACCTCCCTGTTCCGAGTTCCCCCATCATCATCATTACCCCCAACGCTCATTATAGGATCCATCCACAGCTGCAGCAGGAACACTGCGAAGGATGGCAATAAAATGCATTTATTTTGAGCACCGCTTTGCAAGAAATGCTCAAAATTCTCAGGCGGAGTCATAAGAAAATGCAATAATTGTTAAAGACCCGACTAATTGTCTGAGGGAAAAAGCCAGGGGCGAGTGCCGAACGACTCATTGCCGAGCATTTGCATTTTTATGGCTCCCGTACTACGCGCACTATATTTATACAAACACACGCGTTGTGCGGATATCAAAGCGACCATAAAAATTAAGGAGGAATTTTACTAAGAGAGCGTCGAGCCAAAGGGAGGGCAAACCTCAGATTTCCAGAAAAGCCTCAACGAGAGGAAGGTGCGCATGCAATAAAAGCCTTTAAATTGGATTTCATTAGCTAAGATCCATCGCAAAGCCACTCAATAATTTGGTCTCAATGAACAAATTAATTAATACTAAACGATTTTTGCTAATCGAGAAATGCTAAGAAGGCTAGCAAAAAGCACTTAAAGCTCTCACCACATGGGCTTAAATTATTTTATGGACATTTTAGATATGGTTTTAAAGTTGTATATTATGCTAATGCTTTTTCAGGGCATCTAATAAATTTACTGGAGAAATTCAAGCATACTTCAAAGGTTTCAAGCTTTAAATTTTCAATGTTTCCTTTCCATGACTAATTAGCACATTATTTTTCTAAAGCAACTTTGAAACTAATTATAGAGAATTTCAAGCATAATTTCCAAATTTTCCTCGGTGATAAAAAATTCAAACTATAGACTGGAAACCTGTTATTAAATGAACGGTGCAATAGAACCCCTACTTATCCGCCCTAGTTGGGAAGGAGGATGGTCTGTTAATGGAGAGAGACGGTTAATCAGGAGCTTTTAATAATATTAAAATAACAAAAAATGCACCTGGTAAGAAATTTAATTCATTACTTGTATACTATTAATTAGTAATTAGTGCACTATCTCAAATTAATTCTTATTGTCAAGCAAAAATGTCTAAATAAATGTGCTCAACGTCGGGGTGGGTACTCATTGCTCAACGTACTACAGAAGTGTATTTATGTATTTGTTATGTATGTACAGACTTCGACATCTCCAAACTCCTGTGCTACTTTCAACTGTGAAATTCGGCGAATTCCCTACTATTATCTACCAGTCGTTCGGCGCTGTGTAGCGACAGCTTTTAATTGGTCATGAGCACAGCGAAATTCATATTCTGGATGTGCACGAAACGTGGCCACGTTATCTTGATGTTTTCGATAACAAATACGACATTGTTGTCTAGAATTTATCAGACGTCCAATAAAATTCGCAAACCAGACCGATTTTTTGTCATCAGTGTTGCTTACAGTTAATTTTATCAAATGGTGTTTCTGTTAACCTGTGGCAACTGCACACAACACATGCAAAAAATCAACACGTAAATCGGGTTGATGACATGACTATTCAAGATGCGGCAACGACACGTGACGCTAACGAGGCTACCATAAATGTACGGTGCTAAATTTCCTGGTGACAATTACTGACGTTGAGCACGCACCGTCCAATAGAAAGCCATTCATAATGCAGTAGTACAAAGTTGGGAGTAAACACGTGTAGAACAAGAGCCATTTTAATTTACCTAATCCACTTAATAAGTCACTATCATTTGCTACAAATGTTTTATGTTGTCCGTTGAATCAGCAAATTGTATTGTCAATGGCCGGCCATGTTCGTGTAGATATGCACGGAATGCAAATAGCACCAAAGGGGAATGAAGGCAGCGTACGAAACGCAATAGGCATAATTTATACATTATTAAATCGATTCAATGAAGCTAATGAACTGAATTCTAATTGCATTGCAATGGCGGTGGTTGGACGAGGCAATCGATTGCTCCAAAATGACAATTTAGGCTTGGAAATGAGGTAGGGAGCGATGGCATTCGTGTGTAAAATGGCGATAGAAAATAATGCTTTCTATGCAAATTCAATACAAATATGTTTTCAGTATTGGAATGTTTTTAAATTTCGGAAATAGCCAATGCCTGATATAACAAAACGGTAACGAATTATGTATAAGAGGTTCAATATGGAAGATGCCGCCCCTAAATGACGGCAAACCATGATAGCAGCAAAGTATGTAACAATTGCCATCCTACGGGGCAATACAATATCAGGCAATGCAGCTGGATGCGAATAATTAAGAAAGATTATCATAATTTCAAGTAACTAAATCTATAATCGACTTCATAAAGTAGAAGGTACATAATAGTCTTCAAAAAATCCACAATTTGTCTTTAAATGTACTCGTAGATGTTTTGAATATTATTGAGAGGCAATTTCCACCATTCTTTGTGGCCCATTTTGAAACTTTTTCATAATGATATTTACTTAAAACTATCATCACCAACTTGCTTTTAACAAAGCTAAACGTTTAGTTTTAATACATTAGAGTAAAGCATAATTGACCATATCTACGTATGACCAATAACTGCAAAGGTTTTGCTAATTTGATCGTATGAAGTATTGTGAGATCCTTTATCTGTCTATATAGCGCACTCTGACTCAGAAATATAAATATAAATTAACGCAATATACATGTTAGTTAATATATTTTTCATACAAAATCAGTTACCATTGTATAAGATTTACTATTTCTTGTTATGAGCTATTAGATTACATTGTAATCGGATTCTAAACATCAAAAATCACAAAGCATTTTCTTAAAATAAATTTGCTGTAATAAAAGCGCTCCAATGGAAGCACAAAAATCCAGTTGTCTTATTTTTCCAATATAAAAATCGATTAATGAACTATGCATATCTTCTTTCGTATAAAGAATTAAAAAGTGCCATATTCTAGTTTTATGTTATTTATATTATTCCATATGAGACACTCAAACGACAGAAAATGGGTTTCAAATTAACCAAATAAGTGACGTTGCTTACATATTAAGTATTTTTAAATCTATATGAACAAAAGAGAGAAGAAAATAATTTGAGATAAGATGAACAAAAATTCTTCACTTACTCACTAATGTCGTGTATTCGGATTTGGCTCGTTCAAAATTGGGTGGTTCGCAAGCTTCGTTCGGATGCCTCGTTAAAGCCCCTGAAAATAGAAAAATATCAATAAAAAATATCCAACAGTACATTGAAAGAAAGTAAAATAGCTGCATTATGTTAAATTAATCACTGCCTAAGTCAATTTATTTTCAGCGAAGACGGTAATCATCCTACGATTTTAATATACAAAAGAATAATTATTGGGGGGAAATGTACTACTTACCCGTTTGTACTTCCATGACGTGACTACTCCTTTTAACGAAACTCACACAAGCATATCCACTTGTACTGAAATTCAATCAATAAAGACAGCAAAGGGTTAAAAGAGGTTGATGATTTGTAAACGAGGAGAAAACGAAATGAGCAGGCATTGAGAGAATACAAAGAAAGAATCTTTGAGTTGATAAACTATTCAATACTTCAAGTCAATGTCCTCGGCTACGTGTCTCAGCCATGAATGACCAATTCATAAACAGAGGAATATTGTTGACGTAAATAGTAGGCAGAAAATATTTGGCAAAACATAACAGCATGTAAACGAAATTCTCGGAATGACCAGCAATGCAATGTAGGAAAGAATATGTATGCAAATATAAATTTTGTATTCTGTGTTAATCTGTTAAAATTAACTTCAAGACCTCTCGAGAGGAGGTGGAAGTCCCCCCTCGTAGGCAAAATTCCCAGGTAGGTGATGAAGGTTCATCCCCTGGCCTTAGTTGCAGAAATAGGCCAACGTTAAAAATCAACAACAAACAAACAAACAGTTAAAATTAACATTGCTTTCCATTTCAAATCGCCTATTTCTTTTGCAAACATGCTACATAACTATATAATATCCCAAAAAAACGATGTCCTTGCAACATATTCATAGCACATTGCACAATTGGGCAGGCAGGTAATTTTGCGCCAGTTATGCATCAGCATAAATCAGCCAAACCTCTGAATTAATCCGCAAATTGTTTAACCCAAAGGGGTATAATGAAATCAAACGATCTCATCTGCAATCCACTTTTCATTTAATGAGTTCAAATAATCCCGTGTATGCAAATATGCCCCATTGACCCTCATCTGGTTTTGAAGTGCTCATTGTACATCAAAGGATGCTCAGTCTAGAATAATATTTGGACTTTCAACTTCAACATACCAGTTCAGCAACTCTGTACATCAAGGAATACCGCTGTATACAATATTTATTAATTGAATCAATTAATAATTTGAGGTCAACATTTTGGTCAGCTATTGCTTTTATAAATTGGAGAACCTCTTTGACCTTTTTTGTACGATTTAATGTGCTAATTATTTAAGCCAGACGAACAATAAGACCATGACAGCAAAACACAAAAGCTATTCGGACAGTGATCATCTGACAAATGAATGTGTCGAAATCATGCACTGCATAGACTAAGGCATTTTTTTTTAGAGTTTTATGTTTCCAACCGTTCATTACCCTGCAATATCATTATCTAAAGTGCTTTTTTTCGATTCATTACATTCAATAGTTTAGAAATTTATTTTTAAGTAATTCAGCTTAAATTTTTAATAAGTTGTAATTAATTAAAAATGTAGTATAGACAGTGCAAGGACCGAAGTGAAAAACATATACGGCAATATTAGTAGACCCTCATAATGTGCCATTTTCATTAGGAGTATTTTATTCAGATGAACTTAAGATTACTTCTGAGAAGCATAGTTTGTATGCACAACTGATGAACTAGTTACTTGTAGCAATTATGCATTGTGAAAAATTCATACAAAATAACGGTTCCCAGATAAGCTGCAGCACCATCTCTAGGTCAATTTCACAAAATCAGTGAATAGCCATGGTGCTCGAGTTAGATAAACTTAAATGATATATTGCTCAGTAACTTTGGATGAAATCATTCCAACAAAGGGTGTGTTTAAATTGCATGGCTTTTCAGAATGGATATCTAAACAGAATTCTGTAGTCTGAAACAATCCTGTTTCAGGTTACAAATTTAATTTCAAATTTCAGAACAAAAGGAGGTGGTTTCTCATAAAATAACTTCTTTTCTGAACAAGCATTCTGTTTTGTAAAACAAGCATTTTCTTTCAGTAAATGCATTTACAACTTTTTCCAGTAAAGCTATCTAATATTTTCTCAAGCATATTTTCTTAATAATCTGCTAGCTGAAATTGGAATTTTACTTGAGCTTTTTCTTTAAACCCTTTTCTCATTCCTAGGTTAGTAGATGCTCGAAAATAAGTGGGGTTCTGGACACGAATACTTAATATTTCCAAACAATATTTCGCGTAAATGGCCTTCAGACATTTTCAGTTTCTTTGAAATACTTTATAATTATTCCATTGCATTCTTCCGAATAAAACAACTGTTTTAGAAATTCAAAAAAACATGCATTCTAAATGATAAGGAACTTACCATCCTAGGATGATATGTGTGGTGAAAGACATGACGTGTTTGCTATCTACATTCAGAGCTGTATGTGGGGCTACTTCTTCTAGACATCTCACATGGGCCTCCTGTACACCATCGCCGTCGTTTTGGATCGTAAAGGTGTGATTGTAACGTCTGTTGAAGAAATAAGTCTTAACGCCGTCTAACCGATGCCATCGATGACCGTGGGTGGCCCAATGTGGAAAATGGCAGTTGGACGGGGGATAACTTGCTGAAAAAAAAAACATTTTACAAAATCAGCAGGGATTGAAAGGGAAAAAATCCAACACAAAGATATATTACATCACGGCAATGCATCGTTAGATAATTTAAGAATTATGTTAACAAGAACTTTGAATCACTGTCTTTAACTGAAGAATATGCGAGCTCAAATTACCACCAAAGGTACTAATTTCCATCTTCCCCCCATCTAGAACACATACTATGCTTTTTTGAACATAACCCAGATTTGTTGCTATGATCTTTAACACCGGCATTCGCTGCCTTAATTAATATTTACGAGAGTAAATTTCAGTTAGAATAATACCAGTAAACCACAGGGCTTCGTAAGAGGAAAAGTTTTAGATTTTTCTTATACAGGCAAACTAAGGAATAAATGGGATTTTAAAGAATCCATGTATGGATATGATGGCCTGTACTGTACACTGTACAGTACCATATGTGCTGTAATGGTTCACTAATTTTCTACAAAATAGAGATGCTTTCTTTTTGTTTTAATAAATCATGATGAGAGATTTATTTGTTGTTGATACAAGGGATTATTTATGGTTTTGGGGTTAGTACGATCAATTAATAGACGGTTATATATATGTAATCTTTTCTGGTGTAAGTATAACAAATCCATCGTTACAGCACTGCCAATCTCGTCATTGTTTAACGTGGCTGTCGATAACTAATGTTTAAACGTAGCTGCACGTTATATAAATAGCATATACCTGATGAAGAATAATAAACGATAACACTTTTTCACCGATGGCCTTCTACAGTATTTTATGATATTACTACTACAATCCGAGCATACCGAGCAATGATAAAATATCATGGCTTAGAAATTTGATTAATGCAATTAAAAATACTGAATAAGCGAATTTTATTCAATTTTTTCAATTCATCACTTCCATTAATTGTAAATGTCATGAAGCGGTTAATAAACTCTGGAACGTCATTTCACGTTATGTACTTCAGCTTACTTAATTCTCTTTATGTTAACTTTAAATTTCATTTTTGTTCATTTGACAGTTTCCTATTATAGTTCCTCCTTATAACCACTTATTCCACTTAGTCTATACGAAAGATATTTGGTGAAGAGCATGCATGACATGTCTTATATATACACGTGCGTATGTGTGAGTATACAACATGAATGCATGCCCGTAATTATGTTAATGCCAATTTTGTTATCATAATGAATATGCATGAGTGACACCCTTAGAGACGAGTAATTGAGCCCCGTCATTTGTCAATAGGCTTCTTCTGTGCTTCTTTGTAAGGGTCTACGGGGACTATTCGCTTATAACAACTGCGTTTATTCAGATTTCTAAGAAACTATATTCATAAAAGGCATCCTTGTAATTTCGTATAGTACGCGTAAAATGCGTGAGGAAATTTAATATATTAAGTTGATAAAAAACTTGCATACATTAACAGAAAAGCATATGCTAAAATGCATTATACCAATTTTTTTTTTCTTAATTCTGTTTTCAACAAGGGGAGCGTCTGAGACTTCTCTCGCAAATCTCCAGAACTGCCATGTACGCTCGTAAATGTTGAAATGAATAATTTCATGGTGAAAAATGAAAGTGGGCTGTTTTATGTTTCTGTTTACAAACCATCACTGAAATATACGGTGCACGCGATGTAAGGGATGCAAACCTAAGCTCAAATTTCACATTAACTACATTTCTGTTTCTCGTCTTTAATAAACTCAATGAAAGTTATTTAGGTATGTCAAAAACACACGCTAATCTTCTGCGTGGTTTTTCTATCAAAATGTACTTATAATATCACTGTATTGTTGTTTTTTGTATCTACAGATAAGTCTCATCTGCAAGTAAAACGAGAACTGCGAATCTGAGGTAATTTGAGTGTAGATTTTGGACGCAGATGTTACCACACATGATTTCATTTAAGAAAAAAAAATGGTAAATTATACGCTACTTAGTCATTTATTATTTAGTTATTTGGCATCAGGAGTTTTCGTTTCTAAAATAAATAACATGTTCACTTTCAACTCATTCCATTTTCATTTTGAAAGACTTAACAACCAATCAAACACCGCACGAGAATTCACGTCCCGTAATCTGTCAAATAAATCTTATATAAATGATTAAGTTTGGCTTCATTATAATGTGACATCAAGTCATTTTA
>JAUJYV010002494.1:0-12410 GCA_033995625.1 Ophyiulus pilosus | reverse complement strand
TACGACAATGTTCCCCCAGAAATTAAAATTTTAACCTCACTGACTTTTCCACTTTTTCAAAACATTTTTTCCCTGACTACTGAAAATACAAAATACATGCCAATGCAAGGATTGGCGTATTTGTAGTTTGTTAGTCTTTATATAAAAACATGATAGAGCAAAGTTTCATACCTATTAGTATACCTTTCATACCTATCAAAAAATTTAGCTTAAGCAGTATGTCAACTCTAAATTTGTGATAACTAATAGTTAGTTATGCGAAAGCAAATAATATTCCCATGTTGAATTTCCATTACTCATCCAAGGTACTATTTTATTGTCTGACTAATCCAGGTCTAATTACCCTATCAATTCCAGGTTCTCCAACAACTGTGGGGGAACCCCAGTTATAAGGCACGGTGCAACTAGGAGTCAAAACAAGTATTTTTTGTAACTTGTTTCGGAGGAACCTTTTTCATTTATAGGAACAACAGAATACACCACCACGCTATATACGCACAAGTCAATTTGACATTGTGCAGTGCAAAAATTGGTGTTACAAACCGGAGGTATTGGTGGGAAAGTAATTCAGGACTGTAGAAAACAAGTATTTTTTTTTATTAATGTCGGCAAACGTCATAGAACAATAACGACTGAAAATGCCATTATACCGACATAAAGGAAATGGCAATAAAAACATTCCGCAATGCATATACATCTTGAATGTCTTGTTAAACTACCTTGTTAAAGATGGACGCGCCGAGCACTGCATATCAACTGCAGAAATACACATTTTCAGGCGTGCAATTTCGAAAAAAAAAAACCATTCAATAAATTAGTTTAATAAACCTCGACTGCTTATGTCAGAAATGCCTAACGAGGACAACAAAGGAATTTGCGCGAGTGGATATGATTTGAAAAGGGTTCCCAATAGAAAATGCATCCGAGTAATGATACGGTGCACTTTGCAGGCGCATTATTTTCTAATGATAAGGTGGACTGACGTATATTTAATTCGTCTGTATAATTGGAATGACAATGAAACCCCCTTATTGTGAACGGGTTTAACACACACGCCCGCAGCGGGAGGCAGGTATCTAATTTCTAGAGGCATATGTACACATATCTACGATAATTATTCGTTTCAAACGCATATTAATGTTAGTCTTACCAGTATACAATGCTGTATCTTTTATAATTGCTTTAGACTATTGGCATGCATTGTACCATGATACCTGAAGAGTTTGCTGCAAGATTTTCATGTAAGTGTTCGTGAGAAAATTCGGTGTAATTATTGGGGGTGGAAGGAGGGTAAAGTTTGAAGCAATTGGATACTTTTTGTTGGGGTTACAATTTGACGTCAATGGAACATGCAACAGTCAAGTGCATCTTTTCAATTATTCACTAATAAAAAACATAAAAATGTACATTTCATCGACAAAGCAGTATATGTCGTCTTGTCCATATAAAGTACATGAAAATGTAATACAGTCGAACCCGCGTAACTGCACAGACCGGATAATTGCACATATTCTCCATGCCCTGAACTTTAATCCTATGTTTTGTACATGACGTGAACCCGGATAATTACACACACCAGATGTGTGCATCTTTTACAAGCCCCACGTGAAACTTTATTACGAACTTGTGACCGGATAATTGCATATTTTCGGCTTACCGGGTCACTGTGCAATTATCGGGTTCGACTGTATTTTGTTATTAAGAGAGGTATTGACTTTTGGACCACCATGTATATTTTCAATCTTTAAAGTATCTACTGGAAAAATTGAATCTAATGTTTCCCATAGCTAATTGGAAGGATTTTATCAACAAATTGAGCCAGGAATACTGTATTTAATCAAAATCCGGTTAATTGCACATTTATGGGTTGCCGAGTCGATCTGCAATTAAGCGGGTTCGACTGTACCAATAACATATTCCCTTTAAGTCATCCATAAATTTGCACTATATTTTTGTGCATCGAGCATTTAAACGCCCATGAGCCGTGTATGTATAATGGCAAAATATTTATATAAATCAATTTTAATCACAATTAGCAGCCGTATAATTGAATTCTCCAAACTAATTGGATTTCACATTTGAATTGTCTTAAATGGAAGTGGCTTTATACATTGGTCAGCACGCCTTCGTGGAACAAGCTACGTATGCACACACGTGTACACTTGTACATCATATGCAAATGTTTTGGAAAGTGCATGCCGCTGACGGCATCTGATGGGATAAATCCAATCAAGAAGTTGAAATTTAATTTCAAGCCGGGTAAGTGCATTGCCAAAGCGTCTATTGTAGACACAGACGCCGTAATAAAATTTTAACATCTAACACTTTCCCGAAAACATGGTTCCATCACTTAAAACAATTTGCAATTAAGATTGCCTTATAATATAAATAATAGGTGTCGAAGCACATGCCTTTAACTCCATTATAGTGTTGAAATCAATATCAACACAACAGCGAGCGTTATGAGCGTCTAATCTAATTTCGGTAGAGATATTTCTGAACTTGTAACACTTTGAGATGGCAAAAACTCCGTCGTACACCCAAATGAGATATTCACTCAGTCAGTGAACCGCGTAATTTGATTAAGATGTATTTACGCTTACGAATATAGTTCCTTTCGGGCATAAAATTAGGTTTCCTAATTCCCCTACAGTTAAAATCGTCTCATAATGTCCATTCCTAGAGGTGGTACATCCAGGTAGAGAGAGATACAAAAAAACCAATGCTTTTTGAATTACCATGACAAGTTTTTGTACGACACAGTGGTGTACAGAGATGTATTAACCAATTAAGAACATAGGATTTGTAAAGGAGTATTGGTCTTGTTTAAACATTAGACACGAAGGACTAAAAGGAATGAGTACAATACTTATCATAGCAAAAAGACAAAATATTAGGCAATGTTAGATGACTGACTGATCATATAGAACAGCTGCCATGATGGTTGTATAGTACTCATAACATAATGATAGAAATTTAGAATGTTAAGCATGGTATAGTTTACTGATCAAAGAATACCCGCCAAGATGAGTATATACATGGCACTCACCAAAAAAGAATGATATAAACTTAGAATGCTAGGCATACTGATCAGAACTGCCATGATAAGTATAGATCTCATCATGCATTATGCCTTGCGTTTACATTATAAACTTTGATATCAGTGGCGGCTCATGTATAGGCACTGTGGAACTGCAGCACCCCCTATTATATTTAATATAATGACCCCTTTTTTTCTTTAATTCTTTCTTTATACGTGTACAATATATAATCCTTAAGCTTAATATCAGCAGCCATCCATCAGGTTTTGAAAAAGATACACAAATCTTTGTATGGAACTGTGCGCTTCACAGTTCCAGCGGCGTAGTGTAGGCCTGTTGTGCGCATGCGCACATAGGAAGGTGCACGCGAGGCTTCAATGGAGAGAGAGCACTGTCGCTCCCGCAGTGCCACACCCCCACTAATTTTGGCTACGAGCCGCCACTGTTTGATATGCTACGTAGTGTTAATTTGTGTATCCCTGCCACATATATGCCTTCACAACTTGTGTAACCCAGTGTACGAGAATTTGATGGGAACAAAGTAAATACATTGGTTAGCAGCAATTTAAAACGTCTCTTAACTGTTTAGTTAAACAGCACACGTTATTCGTGTAATTTGCATGCTTTAAACATGCAGTATTTGCCAACTAAGAAATCAAGGATTTGATTTCCCACATGGAAAGTAAAAACTATTTTAAATTACTGTTGTTTTCCTGAATCTGTAAAGTACACAAGAGCCGAGGTGCACGTATTTTCTAAAGGGACTTGATGCATCAACGCACCGCATACAGTATATATGTATATTCCCTCCGTAATTTCCATGGCAGCACCATCTCCATTTTCGGCCTTTGCTTAAGTGCAATGCTTTCTCGGTGCATTAAAATTTTAAGCTCTGAAAACTTAGAAATCTAGAACAGGCATGAAAATTTAGTTTGTGCAAAGGTGAAAACATTCGGCGTCAGATTCTATCAATCAACAGAAAATTCATTGCCCGTCTGTCTGAGATAGCAAGCATACATAGGACCTAGCTAACTCCTCGTAACATCTCGGGTGGAACAGAAATAGTCACCATCTTTAGGGTGATCATGAAGGTATGCACTTTAATTATTATCCCTAATCGCTGGTCTGTATAGTTAACTAACGTCGACAATTGATTGGGCATAGTCACCATCTTTAGGGTGATCATGAAGGTATGCACTTTAATTGTTATCCCTAATCGCTGGTCTGTATAGTTAACTAACGTCGACAATTGATTGGGCATTGTGACCAATTTCCCCTAGGCTTTCCCTCGCCACGCCTATTAGGCCCATGAAGTAACGTTACCACAAATCTGTGTTCACTGTTACTGTAACAGTAGGGGGCGTTAGCCTGTAGCATCACCTTTTATCTGATGAATTTTGTAAAACTTGTTACCTAATTCAAAATCCTACCATGCAATTGGAAGTTCCAAATGCACAATGAAAATTACAAATGTAGTGGTACCTTATGCAACGTATGATAATGTAGATGCAAAATTTAGCTAAATTAGGACGGTGAGCCAGTTTGCCAACAGGTGGCAGTGATTAGTGAAGGTTGCCCATTAATATATTTTCATCGTCGCATCAGAAATTTCTTTGTCGACATGTTACAATAGTTGTAGGCATTATTCCCTACTTTCATTTTCGGCCAACCCACCCTCAACACTCAAAATTCCTGCGGATTAAAAAATCATAATGAGGGTGATATTGTTGAACCCTACCTTATTTCAGAAGTGGCTTACCGCCGCAGGCCCTGGTCTTATAGAACTTCAACTCTGAATAGATGGTGCGGTGCACAATGGGATTTGCACTGGGGTAGAAGAAAGTGGCCAAAAAGGCCAACTGAACGCGTTTTGGTAACCAAGTCAGATGACCTGAAGGCCGACGAACATTCACTTAAGTCAATGAACCACACGAAGACCGCAACAGATACCCAGGTTCAAGGGGGGAAAAAGTTCACAAAAGAGTAGAGCTTACCTGTAAAGATAAAAAAAAAATATGTTATTAATCAAGAGAACAAGTGATCCATGTAAAAAAACACATAAGATGAAAAACCCTTTTTTCAGAAATAATGAGAAAAAAAAATCGGTTACGGTGCATTTACTCAACTGAAGCACTATACACATCACACTTTCATTCCCCGCCTTAAAAAGTTATCTTTCATTAATCTTAAACACAAGCTAATCCGCAATGCAAACACCTCAAACTAAGCAGAAAATAATCTGTGGAAAATATAAATGACCCAAAATAACAAAAGCAAGGAGACGCGTGGGGCGGTTCATAAAAGTAGACTGCCCTGCAAATCCTTTGTACAAGTATGGACAAGGAAATTCTAAGTTTCGATTATATTTTTGGGGATGGATTTAAAAATATTATACAGTTGTCGAATTTCATTAATTTGATGAGTGATTTAATAAAATTACCCTTGTTTTTCATATTGCCAACCATAAAATTGTGATCCTATACTGAAGTATATCAGAATTTATCACATGATTTAAATGACGTACATTATTCTAAATGTGTGAGGCTACTAGCTCCAACCGGAAACGCCGATTACTGCGGATGTTAATGTGCGCAAGCGCGTGGAATTCTAGAAAATCGGTACCTCGCCTACTTAAGTCTATCGTGTTTAAAAGAGTATAAACAGATTTCAGAGACTGATAGGCGTGGTCACGTCTAGGATTAAATCCCAAGGCGATTAGAATTATAGCCATGAGAATTATAGAAACAAAAGTTATAAATTCAATAATCTTATAATTTTTCTGTGGACGACTCCATTTTACGAATGGCCCTAAAGGTCATACGATTAAGCGTACTGCATGCATATATATATTCAGTTATAAAATCAAAACAAGGCTTTCGTAGAGGAAAATACGACTGCCATTGGGATTATGTTTAGCTTTGAAGCAAATAAGATTTATGGGATAAATGAAGGATACCAGAAGTTTCCACATGAGAACAAACGTAATTGCTTTAAAACTCGGATACAACATAAAGAATAAATATATATAGCGACCGGCGCTCGTGATTTATACACAAGCCCAGAATTTCCTTATTTCCAACAAAATATAACAACGGCAACGCTTTAATCCATTTCCGCAAAAAGCTAACCAAGTTCAATAAACTCGCCTTAAAAGGAATTTTAAATCCAGTATTTTCAGCAGAATTCAATCATTTATTTCATTTCAGTTTCATAAACTTTTGGCCGTAACCGTGAAGAAGCAAAATCGCATTTTGGCGAAACGTTTTGCGTTACTAAAGAAAATTTATTATGTGAGTAGCGAAAGAAAAAAAAAATCCATTAAGGATATAAAATGCTACATTTGTAACCAAATCGAAACAAATACGTCAAAAAGGCCAACATTTTTACAGAAAGCCACCCGCAAGGGTTAACAAAACCTGTGTTTGCATGTCATGCATCCGTTCATATTAAATATAATTTACTTGAATGGGATGGATATACATGTGTCATGCATGATTTGCATTAGCGCTCATGCAGCTTTTTTTTGGCTTTTCATACCAAAATATAAAAATAACGTATCGTGTAGCAATAAACATATTTTCGCGCTTTATACAATTTTTTCTCTTCCATTTTACATAAATATATTAATGACAACAAAGTTAAGATTTTCACATAAGATGATATTTGAAAGGTGTGACTACATGCATGTATCAGTCACCCATTAGTACTTAGGATTTATAACTTAAAAATACTGCAGCATATTGACAACAATGTTTTGACATCATAATTTCCACATCCCATCTCCAAGACATTCCCAAATTTGCATTATATAAATATATAGAAAAAAAATCACTTGATTAGTATAAGCATGCAGAAACACCATAAAATTATTTCACCAGCATTTCCTGGCCGAGCCCAAAAAATTTCACTAAATCAACCATGTTTTGATCCTCCCGAGACACGGGGAATTTCCTCTTTAATTTATAGTTTATTAATGGAAAAACATCATTTAACCATTGCAGTAAATCTTTCGCCAACTGCCTATAGGTAGTTAACCAACCCTTCCCTTATTCCCTCATGAAACTTGGTCGTTTGGGGAAACAAATCGAGCGATTTTAAGCCTTCCAGTTCCAAAAGTTCCAGATGCATGCATGCCATGTATCACGAACAGTTTCAAATCACTTGTTCAAACAAAGGTCTTGACGCAAGTTTGTTGAAGATTTGGATTTCTGGACGAGTTAATTTGAATACACGTTGCATCTTGGATGCTTTGTTATTCCAAGAGGGCATCCTCTCCCCTTCTACAGAGGCACGAATAATTAATGAAGATTAATTCGCGAGGTAAACGTACGGCGACTGAGAAGCTGATTAATCTCAAAAGAGTTTTATTTACTCAGGTAGAAGAACAAATTAGTAAGCCTCCCATTTGGAGCTATTGGGAGGCCATCGGAAATCTCATCGATGGACAAAGCCGGAAAGCCTCGATAAAGAACCAACAAATGCCTGCAATGTTCTGGATGGCGGACAAATTTGCACGTTAACTTCTATTAGGTTTGGTTCGCTGATTGGTATAAGGAATGGCGCTGATTGAGATTGGTCAATGTCGAAACTCGGACTGTCCCTAAAGCCTCGGTGGCTTGCTACAACTGCCGCTTTTATACATTCCGTTAACGTGCAATGGCTCGGAAACAAACCGATTATCCACGTAAAGGAGTTCCTCGTCTGGTAAAACAACACGCTGTACCATTAGCTTGTCACTGGAGGTTGTTATCAACCGATATCTAAATCGTCGAAAATGCTGGTCAAACTGATGGCCATCACCCTCCATGTTCGCCAGTGGCTATCGCCTATATACACCGCTCCATCACCAACCAACAGGAGACAAAAGAAAATAAACCTCAATCGATAGGGGTACCTCTATCCGTTGGGCACAAACGTCGCATAGAACAAGTAGGGTGGTATCTTCAAGGTGCTTATCCGACTTCATTAGAACATTAGAACTTGATTACCCTGTGCTACATGTATATTTGAAGTATTGTAGTGAAGATGGACATTACAAGGGCATACAAATGCAAATCTAGAGAGCCCTGCACCGAGTAACAGCAATGGCGCTACTAAAATACGATATCCAATGCAATGGAAGTTTTCATCATGCCACTTTTCAGCATTATTTATATTCATTTAATTTACACACCTCAGGCCAAATTAACATCGCTATGAATTTCCTAGATCAGCGTTTTTCAACCTTTTGAACTCACGGCACACTTCATTTGGCATAACACCCCGTTCACACGAGGCCTTATCAGCTGTTTTGCCGCACGAGGTTTTTTTCGCCGACGCATGCTTTTCTATCTGTACGGTTCATACGATACGTCTACGGGATCGTGTGAACCTGCAGATACAAAAGCATGCGCCGCTGAAAAAAACCTCGTGCGACAAAACAGCTGATACGGCCTCGTGCGAACGGGGTGTAAGATTGTCACGGCACATCATTCATTTGTTAAGGAGAGGTCTTCATGCTTTTAATAAAATGCAGATAAAGTTTTAATATCTATTATTTATAATTGGCGTATAAAGCGTACATTTTAGACCCTCCAAAAAACGTACACGGCACACCGGTATGAAAAACACTGGTCTAGATACATCAGTTATAGGGGCAAAGTTCACTAACGGCTATTTGTCGCTGTCTCATTGTCTGTTATTTTGCACATGTCGCAAAAAAATGTACATTTGGTTTTATTAAAACCATATTTCTAGTGAAACCCATTGATTTGATACACCTTATTTTTGGAGAAACAACGTGGTTGGTTGCAGATAAAGTGGTGTTAATAAAACAAATTCAATACAGGATATTTGGTTCGTTAAGATGCATGTCAAAGTATAGTTTTGATGATAAGCCCAACATTTATAAATAAACCATGGGTGTCTGCGATAACAGCCGAACAGTCTTGAAACACAGTTTACAATATTGATTTCCAAAGTGAAAATATTTTTTCTGATTGAATGGCCACTTTCTTCCGGGGAATAGAGCTCCCACTTACACCTTACACCCGCATTGTCAAGATTCCCTCACGGATGAATTACTCGAATGCAATGCAATGTGGATGGTGTTAAATCGTTATAAGCTAAAAAACACCCAATCGCAATCATCGTTAATGACGATCGTGCTCATCGTGTGTGAGCATGGGCTCTTTCAACGAAATAGAAAGGGGCGCTTCTCTGCCAACACAAACTGGACCGCAACCCAATGGCGGTTCTTCCTCCCATTTCCCTTTATAGTTTTCCCAGCAGCTCCAGTAGAATTACCCTTCTCAGTCCTTTGTACGAAAACCATTCTTTTATTATTGCTCACAGCCAAGTAGAAATTAAAAGTAACTCGTTCGACTTGTTTTTCATCTAACAATTAACTTTCACCCCCACGGCATATGCACCTTCAACGACGAAGAAGCGCCGCCATGCATGCGTAGGCTGCAGCCCAACAATGTGAAAATCGTTATTGGATCAATGGCTATGGCATCCATTTGACTTTTTGAAGGCCCCAAAAGAGACCACCATTTGCAACAGGACGACGCTGTTGGGTTACTATGGTTACCCGCGTATCGTCGTTAGGTTAATGGCGACGATTAACTTTTGGAATTAACGGCCGAGTTACAGAATATCCACACTGATTTTGCATCTACAGTGAATAACTGTTAAATGTTAACCTTGAAGAGACACTTGATGTGTCCCAATTAAACAGACTATTTCGAAATTATATAGAAACAATGATTTTGAGAAGCATACAAATTTGGGAAAGATGTACAAACATTAGACAGTTTTAGCATGTCAACGTCTTTATTATACACTTACCTTAACTTTAATGGCGGGAAGGGAAGAACCACGCATGCGCACCCATTACGTTAAGTTCATTAGGTATTTCAATGCGTGGCGCCTCCCTTCCCGTCATTAAAGTTAACGTAAGTATAAAGACGTTGGATGGCATGCTCAAACTGTCTAATACTTATTTATACAAGTTGTATAGTGGAAGGTTTTCCACTTTAGAAAGAACATATGCTATATAAAATCATTAGTGTAAATTGACCAACATATAATAACAGTGTATTTCATACACATTTTTTTTCGGTATAACATTTATGATGTCGTTAAAACAGGCTTGCTCTAGTAAAGGTTTTCATTTAAAGTCAATTTAAACTCAAATTAAATTGTCGATTTGCTGGATTTTTTTTTTGCGTATTGCGCAAACGCGAAGCTTATGCACTTTTCCAAATTAGAAATGATCGATTAATTTTATTTCCTTCCAAATTTTTCAGATCCCAGATGCTCCGAATTTTATCACGATATAATAGACTCGAAATACAACTGTTTATTTACAAAGTCGAACAAGGGCATTTATACGGAAAATTGGTTGAAAACCATGTAGCACAAGAGTGGAAAAGTGAACCAGGTGAGTGCATATACATGTTAGCAGCCAATCGATCGTTATTACTGGAAAAGTGTTTAATAGTGAATTACCGTTTAACAGGGGTAATCATATGATACGTATACAGTAAGTGAGGCAACGAATTATGGTAGAGTTCTTAATCGTCAAACCCCATGGCATTTGTTTGTCTCAACTGAAGAAGGGAAAAAAAGATCCGGGAGTGATATATACGAACCACAGAGTGTAAACCCGGTCCTGGCTCTCCCATAAACCAGAAATTACATCCTAAGTTAGTGTCTGATTTGCATAAATTTCAACAACAGGCACTGCATTTCAACATTTTCACCAACTCGTTTCGATGTCCATTTATGGCCGTCGGACACCATCGGTAAAGTAAACACGATCTGAAGAGGGTCGTCCATAAACGACATCCAAGAAGCTCGTGTGGTAGTCCTGGCATCAAAATCTCTGAACAAAATTGGCTATTTTTTTGCGTGTATGTGACGTGACAGTTTTCGTGCTCCACTTCTCCCATGGTTAGAGAAGTGGGAGAATGTCCCAATCGCGCCTCACGTGCTCCAGCCCTTTCGGGATAGGCAATTAGGGAGGGTCAGGGCACACGATCCGAATCGGGATCTGCATTCGAAATTGCATTAGAAAAAGAACCAAATGGCATTCTGCATCCAAAGCACGTACATTTCACAATAATGTGAATTTGGATGCGAATCGCGATTTTACTGTATTCCTATAGACATGCCTATTATTGCAAAAAAGGTAATTCTGGAAGTCGATTATGATTCGGATCCTAGCGTGGACACTTCCGTGCTCTTGAAGACCGTTTGTTTGTACTTAGTTAACGTCCCTTAAGTCCAATCAATACATTTTAGGTACTTCATCAAACACCAGCAATGGAGAATTTGTTACGCAAACATAGCATTGAAATTTCTAGATTAACAGTAAAGCTTAGCTAACGTAGAATTGATCTTCCGACAGGGATCTTGTATTTTCATAGAATTCCACAATTCTACAAGAATGTCAGAGGTCAATGACGTTCTGCAAGAGGCTACAGGTTAAGATAACCGTTACAATTATCACTGAAAGCAAGCATATATGGACGAGCCCCGACTAACACGATTCAACTTTTTTTTTTTTTACAGAATCTGGCACCACACGAGGGGCACGACATTCCCAACCGTACAAACCAGTTTCCCTAACCAACAACGAGACTCAGGATTAGGATTACCGTCATCGCATGACAGACGCGCATTCGGATTAACGAACGGGCGTGTTTGTGTTGTGTGAGAAAAGGAGAAAAATCCTGGCTAGCAAAAAAAAAAAGATTTCTGGCATTATGGTAGAAGAAAGCTCCTCGGGTATAACAGCCTCGCAGCCCTAGTGGCGCATGTCAAAAGCAGAGCTTTGAAGAGTGCCAAAAAAGCTTATTTTCCTCCCGTGTCCCGTCCATCCACCCCCCTCCCTTTCCATCCCCGCACAACAAGTTGGCCGAAGGAGGTATTAAGGAGGGGTGCCAGTTTGTTACCCCATTGGACGGGCGTCTCACCTGAGTATGAGCAGCGGAGGATCCAGTTTTTCCCCTCCGTATGCAACGGCGGCAGCATCGGCAACAACCGCGAGAAGCAAACTCCTCCTTCAGCCGCGTCCAAAACTGCTTTCTCCCCCCTCTTGCGTCTAGAATCACGAATTCGGTTGGTTTGAGCAAAAGCACGATAAAACCGTGCGTCAGTCGAGCCGTCCGTTTCAGTACGAATAGAGGGGTGCGAAGGAGAGCAACGACCACGATGCGGCTAGCGGAAAGTACGCGAAGCCGCTGAAACGCGCGCCGGAGTAAGAGAGACCGTACGCGGCATAGCATTCGCCGCTTTCTCGGGCTACCGACTTCCAACTTGAACTCGGTTCACCCGGTCGAACAAACCGCACCTCGCTTGCAATTTTTGCTTTTGCTTTTTTTT
>JAUJYV010002493.1:0-12412 GCA_033995625.1 Ophyiulus pilosus | reverse complement strand
TTCTGCAGAAGAGCTTCTGCAGAAAATGCACTGGGATATTTTTCTGCTCATTTTCTGCACACTATTTTTGTATGGGCTGATATCGTCATACAGAATTCGAAAGGCTTCTTCTTGATGGATACGCTTCAGCACAATGTGACATCATCCAATTATTCAGTTCCATGGCAGACAAACAATGCCCTAGGAATCAAGAATAAGCATTTTGATGGAAGATTTCTTTCCAAAAGCAATGGTTTTAAGGCATTCCAATCGATCATCGAGTCCTTGCAATGGAGGAACTCTGTTAAGATAAGCCAAATGTGCCTAATATACTACGTGCCTCAGAGGATGCATGGTCCAGAACAATGATAAAATTATACTATATCAAACAGAATCTATGAACGTCTAATATGGCGATACACTGCATCAGCTCAACATCCTTTATAGAATATCGAAAAAACGGAATCTAGCTTGGTTTTATATCAGGTGTTTTTATTTAAATATTCAATATGGAACCTTGTTAAAATGTGTCATGACTTTCAAAGTACATACTTAAGTCATCTATGGAAAAAAATGGAATTCCGATGTCCTTGGTTCATATATTTTTACCCGGATGGAAAAAGCATACATGTGTATATTGGAGGAAAATCTGTAGTAATTGCATTCCGGGTGTATTTCATATATACTGCCAGTTTGATTTTTGTCATTTATCGTTTTTTTATTTCCCAAAATGTCGTCACTTGGACAACTACATCGTTACTTTGTTTTAGATATTTGAAGATAACTCGGTTTATGGTTGCCTGTAATATATTGTGTAAATAAAGAAAACTTCTGAGTTTTATGAAAAATTGCAGTATTTTTGCAGTAAAAGAGCAATTTTTCTTCATAAAACGAGCTTTCTCTGCAGTAAAAAAATGCTATTTGTCCATAGCAAAAGTGACATTTTTCTGTAGTAAAAATGAGAATTTTCTACAGTAAAGCTCTGTCTAAGTTACCACCTTAATTTCGTTGAATTTGGAGCTATGTTCCATAATTAAAAATTAACTTAGTCCAAGTTTTCAAAAGCCTCAAAAACTGACCTTCATTTTTATTTTTCAATTCTGCATTCAATTCAACAACTCAGTACCCTGCAGTTTGCAAATGAATGCCTTATGGTAAGGGGGTGGGGGTCGTACCCATTTTTAGGAAAATGCTCCTACATCAGTAGCGACTTAGACATCATTGTTAGATTGAAATTTTACCAAATCTGGAGAATCGCCAGGTAGGCTATTAGATCGTCTAATCGCATGCAAAAACAAGGACCAATAGTAAGCATCCGTCGCTTGCATAATCGCAAGCGTGGTTGTAAATCTCTTACACATCTCTTCCTATTAATTGATGGTGGTGTTAATAGTGTCTGTGATGCTGGTCTTCGTATTATGGGCGCTTGGTGAAAATATAGGAGGTTGAAGGGGGCATTTTGTCCTTAAATGGATTTTCAGTGTGCAATTGGTACATTTGCAAAAGCGTGGGTTGCAGCAAATAATCAAGACACCTTTGACATAAGCTGCGAAAGTAAAGGCTATAATTTGCACTGATATTTATGGTTGATTGCAGTTTAAAGGTCCAAATACATCAAAAGTCAGAGAAGACCTAAACATAGGCAGGGATCATAGGCAGGGGCCTCATTACATATACAGTCCAGAGTATACATATGTACACATCGAGGGATGGGAGTAAAGAATAAAGGAAATGGAAGTTTGATAATAAAGGAGCAAGGTCGTGGACGATTTTTTGAGCAACTATGTAGGTATTTGTCAGGAATCGAATCCGAGCTTCCAGATTACAACACTAAGTCACCCAGCTCGGTACTGCTATTGAAATTGTATTTCAAAATACAACATTAGATCCTTCAAAACATGGGGTGGGGAGAAGGGCAATGAACATATACATAGTAACAATGAGCATTTTTTTGTACATCCCAAATATATAACACATTTTCAAATAATTTCCAATTAAACGGTTAATTTCAATTTTAAGCCTATTAACAATATTTATCAGAACGTATACAGTATGTCACCAACCTATATAGATAGATTGAGATGGCACCTATGAGTTTCAACTCATCTCGCCATAAAGTTATATCTAGAACGTGGAGGCACTAACGAAATATAATTGCTAAAAGGAGGCTCCGGTTCAACACAGTTTGGGAAACACCTCCTGAGAATACAATATTATGGTATTTTCACATACTGTATGTGTCATATAGTACAGTACGTATAATATTTTTGCCTAGGTTTTCTGTTTTGAACTTGTGTATTATAATAATGCAGATATAAGGAAGCACAAACGCTGGCGAATTGTTGGATTTTGCATCCCCAGGATTAATGCTCTATGACAGAGGATATAACGTACGATAAGGCCGCTTTCAAAGTCTAAGTGATATAATTGTATCTTCTCTCACCTAAACAATGTAAGACATTGTCTTATCAATGTTGAAATAAAAGCATGTTGAAGCGCCACAAGGAAATATCCAGCATATTTGCACTATCGCATGTTTGATGCATTTGCATAATTAATGGCGTTTTTAAATTAGAATATTTAAATAAAGAATGAATATTTATGATGCTTATAAAAGTGGTAAATATGGTCTGGAGAATGTCCCTTTAAAGGCAGCAACGTATGCGACTGAAAAGTCAACAAGAATTTAAGAGAAGCCAAGTATTACATTTTAAGTTGGCAACTTGAAAACAAAGTATCGGAAAAGAAATATCTGCCAATTCCATATATGGATATCTTAAATTGAACATATAACACATACCATACGGATATCTAGCATTTTTGCTAATATGATGATCATGCATATTCGCGAATGCATCACTAACTATGTATGTCCATACATCGCTTCAGTGTCAAATGTTAATTTATAAATATATTAACAATTTCCACACGTTTTTGCATTATATTTCTAAGCTAAGCTATAAAATGACATACACAATTTAGCCCTATACAGTAACTCCATCCCGATATGCAAATAACGTATTTGTAGGTTAAGCATCTGCAGAGGGTTACCAAAAGTTCCTCACTTATGATTAATGTCATGCCACCAAGGCTCCTTCTGGCAAGTCAAACACTCGGCGTGTGCACACAGTAGGCCTATATATTATTCACAGTTTCTTAAAGATGGGTTGATTAGAGACCACGTGTTGCGCCCCTGTCGTATGATCGATTCTCATCCAACCCCACAATCCAATTTCCCATGTTAGTCCATTTGTCCACATTGGCGAATGGTTCTAACAGAGATTCATCATCTGTTGCCATTGAAGCCAGACGCATATCTAGGCTTGTTAAACCTCTGGAGACTCGTGATAGCTCGATAAACCCATGTTTACAAAATGTCTCTCCTTTCGCATGGACACGTTGTTCCTCAGATACAATTCTGGGACCGTTTCTCACCGAAAACCTCATTTACCAAATTACCATCGCGGAACCATTTCTAGAACAGGTGCTGGGGACACCAGACGTGCAAACTTCGTTACAACTTTCTCTTTCATCACTTGTCAGGAGAGTTTCAACAGAAGCTTCCGTTTTCTTTTCGAATATCGATCTTGATCAATAACATTTTGCCATTGGCACTCTGCATCCTAGAACCAGAATATATATAAGGCCGTACCTTGCCGCCCACGTAACCGTGAAATCTCATTATCGGAGATTGAGCTAAAGACTTTGCCCACCATGTTCAAGTTTTATTTCACTATCATGTCTTGAGAAATGCACATCAGGGAAACACTGTAGTCATTACCAAATCATGTGGAATGAAAACTTTAAATTTTTCGTCACATTTTTGTTACATTATCCGATTCAGTTTATTTTCGATGAAATAATCCCACTCGTAAATATTTAAAGGATAGTGTATATATAAAATTACCCTGTTCTGTACCAAGGACAATTTTAAAAACCAGCATAGTACAAAATTTTTCCACTAGCCTCCTCTAATCCAGCCGTGGTGTAGTTAGAGCTGTCCCTCTCAAGAAACACCAAAGATACTTTAAAAAACTCAAATACTATTTTTGAAGAACATGCAATTTCAAAATTCTAAAATGCTATATATGCTAAAATATAAATAATTTTAATCATACCCATGAAGCACGAGTTGGAGTATTTTATTTACATAAGACAAGACTCAATTCATTCCTAAATGACAAAGTTATACAATTGTAATTTAACAATTGTTATTTAGTATGTTTAGATTGATCAGCATAACCCTGCTAACTATTTATGTTTTTTAATAATTTATTTTCACTTTTATTGATATTTTGTATTGATACTGTGTATCAATTGATCTCTAACACATGTTAGTAGACAGAATCCTAATGATGCCCTGTTAGATAGAGGTACAGTACTTTAAGTTAACAATTACTTGAGATTCTTTGTTCATTTTTTTAAAAAAACTTTGGCAATTTGTTCGAAATGGCATAAGACTGGTTCACTGAATTCAGAAAGGTTGATTTCCTGCAGTTAATTTGTCTACCTATTATGTCAGAATCCGGGCATTGGAATAGAAGGTGGGTCCATGATATGTTGGTGCTTTTATAAAGGGGGCGTAGTTGGTTAGTGTTTACTTCAACTCGGTATGATGGAAGTTAGCTGGAATATGGACTTAATCTAAGTTGGAACAAATAGTTACTTTTAAGATGAAGAGGGCTCGAGCATTGAAATGAAATTGTCCTTTAAGTTTATTTATCCGAATTCGTGAGCAATGTGAAATTTGGAATTTCGTTTCCTCACAGTTGATTAATTCTCCAGAGATTTAGTTTGGAGACTTCCATACAACTCAGTACCCTACAGTCCGAAAATAAATACCATATGGTAGGGGGGTTGCACCCAATTTCAGGAGAATGCTTCCACGTTAGTAGCGACTAAAGACATCATTGACCGAGCTAGGTGGGGTAGTCGTAACACTCTCTATTACTAAACAAAACAAATCCAACATACCAATTATCAGGTGGGCTAAGTCCCACAATGATGCTTGTGCGCTTGATTTAAACATCATTGTTAGATTGAATTACGACTAAATCTGGAGATTCGTCAAGACAGATATTCCATCATCTAATCGCATGCAAAAAGGACCAATAGTAACTTAGTCAAAGGATTGAGTGATTATGCCTACTCCTATGGTGGTCGTTAGGCGTTAATATATAGGAAACAAGATGCGAATTACAAGAAAGATTAAAACGTTTGAATAACCCCATAGATAACTTTTCGCGTCTGGACCTCAACGTGTCCTAATTTAGAGCCTTGGAAGTTTTAATATTGCAATATTTGGTACTGCTTGAATTATCAGTAGAATAAAGTTGATTTATTATAAAGTTATATTGTAAATTTTAGGCATCCTTTAGCCAAAATCTTTTAGTGACAGGGTGGCAGTTTTATAATACGCTATAAATTAGAACATCAATGTGTTTCAATTTTGCATACCAAAAGGGCCGAAAGAGTACTTCCACACCGAATCTACAGTTTGAACATTGTAATTATTATACATTACAATACTGAATATACTCGTATTTTATCCAGACTGAATTACTTATTTATAAACACTGTTGGAAATCATATTTTGTGAAATCATAACTCGTATATCCATTATAAAAACAATATTGCGAAGAATTTATGAACATTAAAAATGAGATTCACTAAAGTGCCACTTTTCTAAGTGCTGGCAGTGATAATGTATGGGTCATGTACGAGCATTTATTATCACCTTTTTTATTAACTACGTTTTACCTATTAAATTAAGTTCCATTCTTTCGGTTTGTGCATTAGCGGCACTGATGGCATGCACGTGCATGGACTATTCATCTTTGTTTTATATTAAATTTGAAAAAGGTCTCTTTGTGAAATTCCAAAATACCCCTATTCGTATTCTAGCTCGTTGAGCAGCAAACAATAGAATCCCCACAAACTATTTAAAAAGATGCTTGTAATGGTCAATTATGCAAAACTTGTGCGTATAAAACATGCATTTTCATATTGGAATTTTCGTCGGTATTTTCTAATTTTGCTTTCATATTGCACACCCTAATAAAAGTGAGCTCAACGTATGTGCTTGCTATTTCATTTTATTAAAATTGTCATTGGGTTTCTTCCAAAATTTATGTAGGCTACTAACTTTAGGTTACATATAATACCGAATCAAAAATGTGTGACATATAGTGACAATTGGGACATTAGAAATATCTGAACAAAGCCCTGATATTTTGTATTCAACTATTGATACAATATTATGAAGATATCGACTTACAATTTAATAAATGACACTTTATGCAAAATTCTTAGATCCACGATATTGCCAGAAGACAGTTAAGCATGGTGAATGTCGCGTAATGATCTGGGGAACTTTTTCATTGGGAAGGTTATCATGTGAAGTTGATACCTTTCATTGTGTTGACCAAGTTTATTAGTTGTTTATATAGTCGAACCCACTTAATTGCACAATTGGAATAACTGCACATATTTTTCAAACCCCATGTGCAACTTTTGTAAGGAATTGTGACCGGATAATTGCATACGCCGGTTAATTGCACATTTTCGTTGTGCAATTTTGGAACGATTGTGGACTTTGGAAATTTCGCCAATCCAAAATTTTCTCATCGAATTTTACTGGTGCGATAACCTAACACCTTTGTATTGAGAAGCAATACGCTGGTGGTTAAGACAATGATCCAAATTAAGCATACATCAAAAGTAGTCTGAACAATGGGTTCAACAGAACTGTCTATATGTTGTAAAGTACCCACTTCAAATCCATTGACATCAGCTTGTGAAACTGGTGGACAAGCATGGCAGAACTTGGAAGAGAATGTTGATAAAAATCGACCAATGTAATTAAAGTAATAAGCAAGGATAAGCATTTAGAACAAATAAAAAGCAAAGAAGTAAATTACACATCACAATATGGTAAATACAATACTTCAAGAATCATTGCCTTAATAAGTGTACGGCAGTGATATGGTTAATTGTAACCCATATTATGGCAGGTTTTTGCAACTTGGTTTGTTTGATGAACAAGATGTAAATGCTTTGTCCAATACTGTATGTTTATGAGCATATATAGGCTACAGCAAGGTGGTCCAACTTTTCATACCTAAAGGGCCACAAGAGCACTTAAACGATCCGCAAGTGTACTTAGACACAGAACCTGCGGGTTTCACGCTCTAATTACAGTAGTTAATGGCTACAATACTTATATTGATCCAACTTCAAGGTATATATTTTTTCTTGAATGTTGCCGAGGATCGCCAAACATTGTATAATCATACTGTTTGCATTCAGCTTATATTTAGTTTTATATGCAGTTTATACACACTTTATTATTTATCTGTTTTAATGTATACTGTATATGTATAATTAAAGATGGTCATATCTGGTTGTAATAGTAATAAACTCAGTTGAATGTCTTCTTCAGTACAACACCATATTGCAAAAACTTTCTGGTTTGTTAAGTATGACAAATATGAACTTGCATTCAGACTTAACACAATTTTGAAGGTTTCATTAAAATAAACCAATTCATTTAATTAAATTGTCTGGCAGTTTCATAGTATAATATTACTTTGAACACTTTAAACACTTAATGGAAGAAAGCATGGATTTGGATAATTACTAAAATAATTAATATGGCAAATACAAGTAGTAGTTTAAAACAGAAATCAGGCATATGAACATATTTCTATATGTCCATTTCTGCAGATATTCTGTATGCTCATTTGTACGGGTGTATACGGCATTGTGTATTTGGAAATACATGGTCATACATTTGCATTCATTAACATTTATGGACAAAAATGTCATTTACGTTTATTCTCATATAGAGGAGAAGGGGGAGCATTGATACACTATTTATTAAAACATTTGCTTACATTCAATAACTGTCCTATTGATATAAAATTGTAAGGATATGTGGTTTAACTAAGTGGTTGTGTATGAAAAATTTTATGACGCAAATTCTATCAAATCTACTGTAAAATTGAATTGTTTGAAAATTGTTAGTGGAATCTATCATTTTACCCAATCTTGGAGTAAAGTGAGCGCATGAATTAGACAAAATTATGTAAATAGATTATAATAACTCGTATTTATCATTGTTAGACGAAATACTGTATTCTGAAATGAAATTATCATACTTTTTTTTAAAAAAATGCTTGAATGTATAAAATATTTTCGACTCATTTACATTCATAAGCTATGTTAGCTATGCTTAAAATTCACAACAATTACAAAAATGCAAATGCAATTCTTGTTAAGTGAATGTATTTCGCCTTGCCCCAAATCAGTTGTCTCAGTTTACCCCACATGGAGATTGCCCATAGAAACTTTAATTGCATCAAAGGCGCTTACATTCAACTAAATTGATATGTTTCTATATATTTAGCAATAAGATAAGCAATAATTAGAAAAAGATAGAATATCTGCAAAGAAATATTCAGGTAGAAATAACAATGATTTTTCTCAGAAAAAGATTTCATTTTACTACACAAAAAGCAACCCTCTGAAATTCCACAGAGGTATTGTATATACCTGTTGTTAGTAGTAAGTAAAGGCTTTTTATATTAACTACCTCAAGCTAATATCTACGATAAAACTATTTAATAATGTCACTATCTTACTTTGCTCCATGTCTCAATGTTCCCCAGTCTCCCCTATATAAAAAATACTGTACTATAGCGATATAATGTACGAATAATCGTATTATTGTTATACAGTACCTGAACCATATAAGCATTAAAGCCCACTTGCTAATACTGTACTCACATATGATATTATCCCATACAAATCCATAACAGTCTACCGTAAGTTAAGTTTTGCATTCGAACATGCCCAACTGCTGTAAGTCGTGTAACATAAACAGGATATACAAAAAGGGGTGATTTAAAATCCGCTTAAAAGGAATTTACTTAATTATAAGTAATCCGTTTCCTAGGTTCTTCCGTTCGGAAGCTGGAAGTGTGAAAAATGTT
Source organism: Ophyiulus pilosus (assembly GCA_033995625.1). Taxonomy (NCBI): domain Eukaryota; kingdom Metazoa; phylum Arthropoda; class Diplopoda; order Julida; family Julidae; genus Ophyiulus; species Ophyiulus pilosus. Next base: position 3,440 of record JAUJYV010002493.1, on the reverse strand, counting down.
GAAAATGTAGGCGTTTTATGCAGATTTCAATGTTGAATGACAAGTGTTCAGCACCCGAAGAAAACTATGCTATGTTGCCGTTGAAAACATCTGCACACAGTGATTTAGATTCCCACTCGAAAGAGACAGTATTCCGCCATCTGGACTTTATTCCCAGTTTAGCATAACTTACAACTGTGTTTTTACGGAAGATCCGGAAACTGTTGAATGGTGGCAATCGGACGTACATTTTCTCAGAAATCGCAAGAAACGAATAACATTCTAGAAATAGTTACTGTGAAAACCGCACAATACTGTACTAAAGGATGGATGGGAGTTTTTTAATGTCTTAAAGGCTACTGACATATCGGAAATTGATTAAGTATCTAAATAGGATTACATTGAATCTCGAATAAAAAAAATTACATATTGCCCATTGCACATACTACATATAATGGACATGGAGATTTTAGAAAATAGACGCAGATATGCCATTTTTGTCCATAAGTTTACATAGATTGTATACAAGATAAACCTATAACATTATCGTAAATGGACAAACTGTATGTTCATATACAGTATATCTGACCATATACAACATTTACCTTATACATATAGTATGTGCCATATCTAATTTTTTTCACTCAGGTCCCTGCTAGTCTTAAGTGTCATCTAAAAACTTCAAAGTCATTTCCTTGCAATTAGGAAAGGAAATGCTTGGCACTTTATCAACGCAATGTCAGTGAGTTTTTGCCAAGTGTCCTTTAACGAACCACATAATACACCTTTCGATAAGAAGGATCGTTAACATTACGAGGCTTTCAAAGTCATGAATACGAAGTGTTAACCTGATATCCTAACAGAATCAAAATTTGTGGCAAGATAATTGGAGATGTGTTTGTGTACTATGTAGTATGCGGCGGGCATAAAATACATATTTTCCACTAACATCTTTTCTACAGGATTTCTTTGCTTGTTTATTGCTTTATGTGCAATTTATTGGCAGTCTAACATTTTTTAGAAATAGAACAGCATTAACAACCCATAAACAAACATTAAGTGCCATATAAATTTACATAATAGAAGTTAAAATTTAATTCTAAGCATTTTAATTTTATTCATTGCTTATTTGAAATTGTTGATTATGCAGCACCATTAGTGGTAACAATGTAGTCTGACGACAAATTCAGGGTATTTTTAAAGACCCAATACAACAAAAATATTCTTATTTACAAAGTTAATGAACAGTTTTTATTCAAATGCTTTCATTAAATTCAATCTTCAAATCTGAGAAAATACCCACATATTTACTTATTACTTCCGGGTTGACAAATTATATATTCACGTGTCATATACAGTATGTCCATATACAATATTATCCATTATGTCTATAAAAACGTATGGAGTTTTATGTCCATATTATAGAAGGAAAAACGGACTTTGACAATTGCTCATATATGCTCATGTATGGCATTTTCCTTGTATGTACAGCACATGCTGCAAATGTGTATATATACCATTTATAATGTTTACTACCCAGGTTGCGTAATTGCAACGATTAATGCAGATGACATTTAATACGGAATTTATATCTGTTAACTAATGAACTTTCATTAGTACCTAAACCACTAATTCAATTTGCAATGCTTGATTTTATTGCATCCTGTGTACTATTCATTAGATTATCCCTAATTGGATACAACTAATTGGTTCATCAATTATTAATCCTCAATAAGGTATGGTAATAAGTAAATTAGTACAGATTCGTTAACGAAGATAAAAGATTTTAATTAATCTTATTTATTTGTAAGCTTATATGGGCGGTGAAATAAATACCTAGGGGCGGCAAAATTAGATACAGGGTCACATATGCCAAATCAATCATTTATCATTTCTGGTAGACCTATGTAGCTGGCATTATCTTTAGAAGTTGGGTCCAATAATTTCAGCAATATATGATATTTCATATTCTCCAAATTGAGTATATCGTAAAAGTCGGAAAAACACTCATGTTCAAATGCGAAAATATGTGTGGATGATTTACTCCATAAATACTTTTAAACATGTATGGCCAATGGTCATATGGCATAAGATATTCTGATTTAATGTACGGACATACATGTATATTATTGCATATAATAAACTATATTAAGCATGTAATACATTACACACATTAAGTCATACATGCACTGTATATTCGCATATACTCGTATTTCATATTTCCATAAATTTTCAGTTTGTGGTATGTCTATCCTATGACATTTCTCATTAATTGTCCAAAAATAAGTGTACTGGCATTTTAATTAAATGTACAAATAAAACTAATGAAAAGTTACAAGTTATCTGCTTCAAAGTTCAAAAAGCACATATACTCGTGTGTGTGGTCATAAATGGACGCACATGTACATGATCATATAATCGTTTGAATAAAAATGTCATATAGGTACGTCCAAATTCTGCTCTGTCCAAATCTTGCCACTGATATCCATATTCTTTATATGTAATTTTTACAACGGGCTAATATTCATATTTATTCATTCATGCATAATAATTTTGTGCAAGGAATTGTGTTATGCAGGTTTTCAATTTTTTGTACATAATGTAGGGGAATTTATAAGCCAATATAAATAGTGCATGTCAAGAACCTAAATTACCGTTTTAAATTTCATTCATAAATTGTGCAGCACTGCCTTATTATTCTTTTCTTTTTCATTTATTCGTGGAATAGGAATGCATATTTCAGCTTGGTTTTACTGATATAATTCCATGTGAAATATAACTCGTTGCAGCAAGAAACCGAGTGACGAAATGGTAAAATGAAATCATAGTTCCTTTTTTTCTGAAAGAAGTGTACTTTCCTTAATTTGACAATTGATAGCGAGTAATTGCGTTTCGCTTTTTCTTAGGGTCTTTACAGCACTATTACAAGATGAATTTTGAGAAAATTTCATTAAAATAAAAATGGCACAGGCCTACCAATATTTAAGGCAGAGCACGAATATCGATTATTATATATGTTAAGTATTTTTGGAGTCAAGATGCTAAATGAACCACGTTCTGTTCTAAATTAAGTGAATACGCCTTCAACATTCTTTATTTTTTATTTTCCATTTTTTCTTCCATTTTCTGATGGGTTATAATTGGCAATTCCGCATAGTAGATATGCCATTAGTGAATGCTGTGCAGAAGATGGTCAATTGCATCTAAATGCTGAATTCCATTTAGGATAATGGGATTTAATTTCCTTTATCTAATTGAATTTTTTTGCGCAAGTAAAAATCTATTCCAAGGCATATCCACTTAAACCCAGATGCAATTACGGCTATTTTATGAAGACTTGTGACCAGAATAAACAGTTTCACAGTATTGTCCCAAGTGGAAAACTATACAGTGGAACCTCGCTTAACGAGCACCTCGCATAACGAGCAATATAAATTTTTTAAAAATGACTCGCTTAACGA
>JAUJYV010002492.1:0-12425 GCA_033995625.1 Ophyiulus pilosus | reverse complement strand
GGGATTCCCCTATCCACGTCACTCGTTATGCGAAACAAACGCTCGTTAAGCGAGGCATTTTTAAAAAATTTATATTGTTCGTTATGCGAATCACTCGTTATGCGAGGTGCTCGGCAAGCGAGGTTCCACTGTAGTTTTAAGAAAACTGAGGAAAATAAATTTCAAAAGTTGGGAATGAAACTCTTTTTCAATTCAATGCCCTTACGTATTCTTGCATCTAATAACTTCCGAGGTTATTTTCGTGTTAGAATGATGTCTTTTTGATGTTGTTGAAATTTTTTTTTTTTTGCATCATTCTCTGTGATTATTCTCGTTTCACGAATTAACGTGAATCAAAAACGTCCTTTTTTAAACTGTACGATAACTTTTTTAAAATTTCCTTTTTGCAGTATTAATAATTGTAGATATAATGTCAAATCACAAACCTTTTAGTGTATAATTTTTAAATTGTTATGATCAGTATTGATAAATGTTGAATTATTAAAAAAATACATTGATTTGGCATGTGCAAACCTCCTTTTTAGCGTAGTCGAAGCTTGAAAACTTTTTTATATTTTTATATTTTTATACACAATTGCATGAAAGTTGCTCATAAATTTTATTGAAATTATGCACAGGTATTCAAAATTAGGTATTATTTTGTTAAAAATTATTTTACATTTATTAATATTATTACACATTAATATATTTTTGATGTCGTTACGAAATTTGTGAGCGCTTAAATTCGGTTGCACTTGGATGAAACTATTTGTCGCATGTTTTTGGTGAATGCTTCAAAAATTGTTTGGCGGATTTTGTTTCTTCAGTTGAATGTTACCTTTTCTGTATGTTTTTAATCCTTTTTTTTTCTAATCGATTAAACTAGTAGTGTCGCATGTCTTCATTTTGTCTTGTTTTTCGGTTACTAACGTCCTACTCCCAGTCTCCCACACCTACCTTCTTTTAAACTAAATCTTCAGATACATTAATTAAATTATTTACGTAAACTTGGCGGTTATGGAAATGAAACTCTTTAATATTAACAAACGTCGATCTTCTCGTGCCATTTCGTTGTTTTAAAATTGATCGTACTTTTGCGCTTGATGCAAAATCTGTCAAAAAATTAATTTTGAGCCTCGACATCAACAGCTATCGTTGAAAAAATCGTGCGATCGGCGTGATCAAAACATAGAAATGGCACAAAAAATGTATTCCTTCGCAACCTACTTGTGTTTCGTAGTGCATCATTGATAACCGCATTATCGCTCGTTATTGCAACGTTGAACCTGACTAACCACGTCCCCACCCTCCTATTCTTCTCAGGTTTAAAGAATGAGCCGTACCGAAGAGCCGACGCTGTCCGACGAAGTCAGCGAAGAAAGCAGGAGAATGTCAGGTTGTCCAAGACGATGGAAGAACTCGAAGTGTAAACTAGTGCCTTAAAAGCAAATTACTTTTACAACGAAGTTGGAAAGCGGGCTTCCCGTACGCCGCTCCCTCGTGTATTATCGGAGGAAAGACTTCCAGGACGCGGACGAATCATCCGAAGTGCCCTTTGACCACGGCAGGTATCGATGATCGGATATGTTTGGTTTGTCAATATTCCATAGTTGCCCCTGTCGTATATTCACAAAACGAAGTTTATTTAATTACGACTTTTTAATCGCAGACACAGTAATAGCATTTTCAACCGTAGACCGTTTTTAACCTATTTTAGTAAATCTAAAAGTACGGCATTTTCTATTACAAAAAAAAAAATAAGATGCAGAAACTTGTAAATAAGATTTATTATTATGCATCGAGTCGATCGGCGAAGGCTTTTTCGTGTTTTTACTATTTTTTACTCGTTTTCAATTTAAAAATGCAACTTGTAAAATTTGTGTTGTACCGTTTAAGTCTTGGGTCAAAAGTTAATAGAGAGTTTGAGCCTGCCAACGCCTTAACGTTAACGTTAACGTGGGGAAGGGAGAAGCCACGGATTTAACTATCCAATTAATTAACTGAACGTGACGCGTACTTATGACGTTCATTTAGTTCATTGGGTAGTTAGTCCGTGGTTCCTCCCTTCCCCACGTTAACGTTAAGGTTAACGTTAAGGTGTTGGCTGGCTCAAACTCTCTATTATGATGCAAATCAAAGTGTGGGGGAAAAAATGTGAGTGTACGAGCCCTTTGTCATGCAATCGTAGTCAAAACTACCATTTTTTCGTATCTTTATAATAACTTTTCGTGATATTTATTTAAAGTTAAACTTTTGAATCTCGAACGTTGCTTGAAATGGCATTTTTATAGCTTAATAGCGTTTATTTCCTTTCACTGTACACGTTTTTTTTTATATTTCGGGCTTGTGACACGATGGCTCCTCTAAAAGGTTTCATGAAATTGTAAATATATCAGACTGTATATTTAATTGCATTTAATTACATTTAATTACATTTAATTTGCTTTGACAAAAACTGACCCGGGGAACTTTGCTTTCGCACAACTTTGCAAGTTTTCGAGATACGAATATACGTTAAAATATTATTCGAGAGTATTTTAATAAACAACTCAGTTTCATATCTTTGTGGAATAAATGAAGTCACAAACTCAATGTGATTATTTAATGATTTTGCTTTTTCTGTAAGGGGAAAAGTGCAAATTTAAAAAAAAGAAAAATTAAATAGTTTTTGTGTATGTTTTAAAATTGAAGCAGATAATTAATTTACAATTTTTGTAAGCAGTTTAAAGCATGGATGTTTGCTGTTCAAAGTTTTGGTTTCTATATTTACAAACAAAAAAATTCTTTTTGGCGATATTTTGAGCGATTTTATATAAAGTTTTGTAAATAACAATGTTTTATTGCCTGAATTGCAATTTTTATACCTGTTAATGCTATATTGACACGCCCTGTTGTAAAAAGATTTTCAGCCTGAAAACCCATATTTGAAAGTGTAATAAAACTAAAAAAATCATTAGCAGATAATTAGTTTTATTAATTGAAAAACCATACTTCATCAATGTTGAATAAACTGGAAATAAGCATTGAGTTTTTCAAATTTGGCGCATTAAATTTGAAAGTTCCCATAATGCATTTCAAAAAAACAAAATTGGTCCTTTCAATATAAATGTCTTTAAGCAAAAGCGCTTTAGTGATTCATTTTTCACGCCAGTTATTTCCGTTAAGTGGCACATCAGGTGAATTTCCCAAGATGCAGCTGTATAAAACAAAATAGAAGGATGTGCTATTTATTAACAAACCAACCAATAACCATGTATGTGCCACTCTGCGTCTAACGTTTTAGTAAAAAAACCCGCGAAAAAGCTTTATGTGTTGCTAATAGATGGCACTGATGTAACTCTAATGAATGATGGCCGCCTTGGCAACGAACGAATATTTATGAAATTAAATTGTAGAAATCAGTTAGGATGTAAACATATATTTGTCTGGAATGTAGAGGAAGCATTTATCGTAAGTACTTACTTATAATTATCTACAGAATTTATTGAACTGCCTGATCACGTATTGGGGGTGTTGACTGCACACAAAACAACATCGACTTCGTTCGCACACCCCCCAAACCAACCAAAACATCAATATTTAATTAACGAGCTAGTATTAAACGTATTATTTGATGAATTTCGTAAATATTATATTAAGTTTCTGGTCTGTTAGTTGTATCTGTATTGTTGTAGAAATTCGTTACGTGTACGAATTTTAATTCAGTACGTATTACGTAGTAAAGTTATGCTAAGGTGTATTGATCGTCTGCTGGGGATGAAGTCCCTTTTTAATTAGTGATAGTTGTCAAGCATTTCTGTTGTGTAAAATATTATGCTGATGATATATTTCATGCACGTAGATCTGACTATTCAGTTTATAATTCTGCATTTAATGACTTCAATGTGATGTCAAAATACTGCAGATTTTGTAAATGACGAAAATTACATGTGTTGTCAAGATGTATGTTATCGATGCACCCAATAATTAGTTATAACAATTGAAATATGCACTCCTCACTTTCTCAAAGAGCTTATTTTCACTGTAAATGCACTTACAGTCACTGCAGTAAATAACTGGTGGCTATATTTATTGATTGGCAGAAAGTTGCCTACACATAACCCAAATGGTCATATTAGATAACTGCTTAGTAGTAATTTGATATTTTGACATTGCTGATTCTCAGATTTTTATGCTTATTCCTGACACCTACTTCTAGTAGGTTTCTGTACACCTAATTCTGTAGGTTTATAACTTCACACATACACGCTAGATCATAGATGTTTCATTATCTTCGAGCAATGATGAAACTTTGAAGATGCTATAAAAATGTACTTGCATTATATGTAGACCATCAAGTCTTTAGTACTTTAAAAGTTGATAATTAGATTGTACTTGACCAAAGTTATTTCGAGGCTCCACCTGAACCTTGTGATTTTTTTTAAAAATGGGCTTTTCAATTTAGACAACGCCCACTAGTACAGTAGGTGTACTTTTAATAGCTTATTCGTCATTAAGTTTCAGCATTTCCTTAAATGTATGTATTATGTTGACCAGCTAGACTACTCAAGGTTATTGTTAATCGGACTTCCAAGTAACTGTACTACTAGGTGATAAGTTTTAAATCTTAAAAGCAAAGATATTGATACTTATAAACAACAAAAAACAGCGCAAAACAAACATGCAACACGATGAGGTGCTTGTCTTAAGTGCAACTTATAAATTCGTAACTTTTTAATTTTGTTTAAAATTTCCTTTGAAAATGTTTCTAGATGACTCCAACATTCCTAGGCTGGGCTGGCCTGGTCTTCATTTTGTGCCTTGCAACGTTTGGTCCTTACGGATGCTTCCTTATGTTAGTTTGCCTAGTCGTGTGCATTATAAGGTAAGCTAATATAATACAATTAGTTGAGATTGATTTGTATACAGAAATGTATTAATAAGCGTTTTTTGCTTAGCATTGTCACCACATTATTTGTATTTGGCCAAGAATGGACCGACGAATATTGGAACAAGGCTAGCATATCTCGTTTGGAGCTCCCGAGCAATGGGATCCCATGCGTAAGATCTTAATCTTATTTGAAAAATAAACTTTTTCTGGCCCTCTTAATGACCAGTTTCTTACTTACAGGTAAAATCAAGAGTCTTATCATCTGAGAAATCCAATAGGTTCGATAAGCGTCTAACTGGTTCAAGTATAATTGATGAACATTTACAGGAGGTATGAAGGATAATTTTTTATTTCCTCGTCTGCGGTCATTCCCTTTTATATTGAAGCGTTTACGAAACATTACGACGTTACTCGCTGATTAGGTGTTGCAGTTCGCATTGCGGGATTACGTCTTACTTTGGTATAGAAAAATCAGCGACGATGAAAGATTTCCTCATTGCTTACAGGAAAGTGCGCAACAAGTTATCATATCGCTCGCAAAAAAGTAATTTAAGAGTTTATTTCTTCGTTTTCTAAGTTAAAATTGGTTAGGATTTGATGTAAATGTTGCTTTTGTTTAGGGCGAAGGATGTTGATTGGATCCAATTTTTGACAATCCAGTTAGTTGAGGACTTTGCTTCACATTTTCGTTTGTTTCGTGAGGCCCAGCATAAATTATGTGAAAAAAAGAAAATAGGTGAAACCATGTTATTATGGCTACAAAAAAAATAAAACAACTCCTAAGTAGTCGTTGTAATCGTAATTTAATTTTTGATTTATATTAGATGTGAAAACTACTGAAAATGTGGTGGACATTTTCTTTGAACTGGAAAATGAAATGCATGGAAACATGCACTGGTCTGAAATTTGCAAATCTTCCGAAGAAGAGAAAGGTGAGCTCCTCATTATCGGACGTAGTCAAAGCATTTTGAGAGGCGTGATTTGCTGAAGTGTATCTGTTTTTTTTTTCAAAGTTTATCTCCGTGATCTCATCGAAGTTTTGCTTTACCTGTTATTGCCGTTGGAAGATTTTAACAATAAGACATTTCGATATCTTACTCGAGTAAGTAATTTGCGATTAACGATTACTCTGAATTGCGATATCGTACGTTAAATGTCCTTTGATTTTTTTTCAGGAGTTACTAGTCAATATGATATTTCTCCCCACCGTTAATTTGTTATCGGACCCAGACTACATTAATCAGACTGTAGTATGGCTGGTAATTATATCTGAAACTGCCATAAATATCCTCAATGCCAATAGTTTTTGCTTTGAGATGATAACGTATCTGGGAAATTTTCTTATTTAAGTGTAAAGACGTCTCAGTGACAAGTGAGGGGTTTATCACCGTCTTACGGCTAACAAATAGTGCGGACGAGTTGTCAGCCGTTCAGGAAAATTTGAATCACGAAATTGCCATTCAGCGGTCCAAAGATTCCGGCGGAGATGATGGTAAGCGAGAAATTTAAATTCACTCATTCTCCTCTTAATTCTTTGTTATTAATCGCGATTGCTTTATTTAGATGCTGTGATAAAACAACAGTTAAGTAGTTTGTTATTTGTTAAGAGAGTCGTTGATCATCGTTTGCAACGATTACAAGAAGGTGTTGATACTGATTCTGCTGGCCTTCCCACTGTGAGTCTGAACCGTATGACACGTGACTTCAATCATCGCATATTTATGAATTGCAAGACTTTATCGGAGGCATTCGAGTAACCAAAAACTTTTTTTCTCTGCTTTCCACATTAGCGTTTTGACTGGAAGAAAGTAATGTCTGCTGGCTATAAACTATATTCTTTACCTTTGGATGTTATTTTGAAGAATAATATAGCATTATCATATTTCATCGGTAATTCCTTATTTTTATATCGTATTTTATGTACTTGTTAAAAGAATCGATTGACACTTAACTATTGCGTGTTTCAGATTTCATGATGTGCACGGGGCACCAAGCGTATATGTTTTTCTATCTTACGATCGAGGTGAGCCGTACGAATGAAATAATCTAATTAAAAAAGTTCCAATGATAACATTGCGGCCGTCGTTCTAGGGCTACCGAGTTTCAGCGGAGCAACAAATTTCTCAGGCACAGTTGGATCAACTAGCAAACTCCAGCTCCGACGTCTCTAAGCTAGAGGCGTTACGAGAAGCCGCCCTCAACATTTACGAACAGTACCTATCGTTGAAAGTGAGGCCAACGTCGTTTTTGTCCGACCAGCCCCAAATGCTAGATATCGTAAATGTGCCAATCAAGTCGTCCGATGTAATCGATCTCGCAGATATTTGTTTTTTCAGGCGATGCCCAGAATCAAATTAGACGAGATATTACTGAAACGGATTTATCAAAGAATACAAACTGAAATTCCGTCTGAGACCTGGTTCGATGAAGTTCAATCAAAAGTAATTGATTTTGGTTCCGATATCTAGATTTCAAGCTTTGCCGTTCGCTGTATTATTATACTTTCTGTGCTGTAGGTTTTGGAAATATTATCGGAGGAAAAGTTTTTCGGTACATTTAAGAAAAGCCCGCAGTATATTAAAATGTTGGCCGAATTGGATCTGCTAAAGGACACCAGCAAATCGGATGAGGACGGTGAGTGTTCGTAGCACGTTTTTATTTATTTTTTATGCTGTCTACAAATGTGATTTCCCTATTTCAGATATGCAATCGTTAGACGAGCTACACCGTGCCAACAGCGACAGCATAAGCATGTCTTCGCAAGAAGAAGCGCTTTCCGATTCTGCCTACGCGTCCATGTCTACGTTGAATTTTAGACAAAATAAACTTGCTGGTGCAGTCGTGGAAGGGTTGATAGTTAAAGCGAAGATTGTTGGAACTGGTCAGTGACAAATTTCTCTTCTCGATTACCACAACCGATATTGGAGAGAAAAAAAAATGTGATTTATTATTTCTAACCCTCTAAAGGTTTAATCAAAGACGCGAAACCTTACATAGTTTATGCCGTCGAAGTAATCAAATCTATAGATTCGGGAAAAGAGGACAAATGGCAGGTGTATCGGCGTTATAGCGATTTCCACGACTTCCACACCACCGCGGTGGCAAAGGTAACATTCGCAATACCTAGTGCCGGCTTTTTTGTAATCGTCTCAAGTTAACGCTGTGCACTTATGGCGTTAAAATAGTGCTGTGGACTTAACGGACACAATTTCCCGGGCAAGAAAACGTTTAACAACATGAATCCTGAATTCCTAGGTAAAAGAATGCAGCAGCTGAATGATTATTTGCTGGTAAGTTTTCCCAAAGATCGTTTTAAACTTTTGACTAAATTAATAGAAACTAACAACGCGAGTATTTTCAGTTTCTGTTAAATCCTGAAACTTGCGAAAAGTACCTGGGTCTTCAAGAACTTGTATTGAATTTTTTGGAGCCAGTACCTTACTCCAGGGGCAAAGGACGTTTCACCAAAAAGGTTCCTAATTATTTTCATTTTTAAATAAGAATTATACCGAGTTTCGTCCGTTCATCGAGTTGGATCGATGGCGTTTTTGATTTTTAGGTGAATCGGGTTGTAAATCCGATACGCGAAAGCGTTCGTAACGTCGGCAACATGGTGAGGGCAGTGCCGGATAATTTTATCCAAACCGTGGACTGTGTCATGGATGGCTTGTGCAGGGCGCTTCATGGAAAAAACCCCGGGGAAGCTGAAAATAGCGGTTTTCAAGACAGCTTGAGAATGACTGGTGGTTTAGACTTGGAGGTCAGTTTCATCAGCAAATTTATCTCGCGAATATGCTAATCTGTTTTAGTTTATTCTGCCATTTTTTTTATTATTTTTCTTGTTTCGCTTTCCTTAAGAACGAGGAAGACATTCCATTACGAATCTTATTAGTTTTGGTCGACGAAGTGTTCGATCTGAAATCTCGCAACCAATGGTTGAGGCGAAGAATTGTCGTGCTTCTACGTGAATTTATCAAAACGATGTATGGCGATCGAATCAATCGAAAAATACTTGACTACGTGGTGTGGCTCACGTCGTCGGAGCAAATTGCAGAATACGTGAAGGCGTTCAGGTAAACAAAATCGTCTAATGTTGCAATTAGATTTAAATCTGTTTTGTGATTGGCACTGGTATTGTCTCGTTTTGCATATTGTCCCGCAAATATTGTGTATTTGACACCGAATGCTTCCATTTCAGAAATGCAATTTGGCCAAATGGTTTCTCTGCCCAAAACCTACCTCTAAGAGATGAAAACACTCGTTTGCGAACGAGAGTTGCTGCCAAAATGGCCATTTTGTGTTTTTTGCCAGGTACGTTTGAAAAAACGCGTGACAAATTAGCTGAAATTGACAATTGGCTAAATTCCACCGTTTCTTCTAGACGAAATGAAGCACATTATTGGAAGCGAGACCACGCGCAAGGGAGTCCATCTACTTTTTGAAATGTTCCAACAACCCGAGCTTAATCGACGGCTTTTATACGAATTGTTGGAGAAGGTACTGAAGCTGATATTCCCAAACAACGATATTCCTGCCGTTTTGAAAAAACTTCATTCCACTAGTTCAACTGCACAAGGACAGCAAAACTCCGATTCGAGGTAGAACGCGCACTCGTTCGCGATACTGATTTGAGGTAGAATTTGTGCCATTATGCCGAAGAAATAATTTGCATTATTCGTTCGGGACATTTTCATACAAATTTCTCATATCCCTCATCTCATTTTAAATAGGATTTAATGCCGAGGTATTTTAGTAATAATCGTATTCAATTAAGAGGACCAAACTAGCCCAAATATTTGGATAACAGCAGCTGTTAAACGCAGAATCTCTAACAACTATTCGACCTCGTTCTACCGAGAATATCTAAAATTATTAATATTTCGATTATTTGCTACTATCATTAAAATTAACACGCAGGTTTTTGCAATTGTGTTGCTGTAGCAATATTTCTGCTAAGGTGCATCGTACTGGCACTTAATTCGCTATCGGTTTTCGTTATCAGAGTGCCAGCAAAAAAAAAAAATATGTTCAGCACTAGAATTATTATATTTATTTAAAAATAAAAAAAAACTATTGCACTAGCTAGTGTGAGTCTAGACAACCAGTTCAACACATGCTGTGAATGTAACATTGTAAATAGCCAGTAAATTATAATGTAAAGTGATCGATCGATGCAGCTATTGCTGCGTGGTGCTTATGTAAATGTTTTAACAATATCTTGGAAAATTAAAATGTAATTATTCTTTTATAACCACTGGATGAGTTGATAAAATTGGCAGTGTTGTAGGTGGTCATCTCTTCCGAAGTTCTACGCAGCATTGCGGTGAACTACGGAACTTTGCATGCAACAAATTAATGGACGACCACCCTGAGCTGGACTAAGCCTCCGCCAAAGGGGTGAGGACGTCTCGTTTAGCATTTACCGTATTGGTAGATATGATTTGATGCAGCACCCTCTAGCGTACGGATAACCGTCGCATAAAAAGTGTTGCACTTCATCAAACGTTACAGAAGGTTGACGTACGCTGGAGGTTGCTGCATCAAATCATATCTACCAATATGGTAAATGCTAAACGAGACGTCCTCACCCCTTTGGCGGAGGCTTAGTCCAGCTCAGGGTGGTCGTCCGGGTTGGTTGCATGCAAAGTTTCGTAGTGCACCGCAATGCTGCGTAGAACTTGGGAAGAGATGACCACCTACACATAATAATCGCGGTCTGTCGCATTAACTTTTCTCTGCATCATAAGTCTCTCAACTTGTTACCAAGGCTTAATTACTTGGGACAGGGTCCTTTTGGTAGAGAGGCGATGCGAGGGAAGGGGCAGATTCCTACAGTTTTCTAATTAATTTTAGGTGTTTCTGTTTCTGCAAATTAAGTAATTCATTTGGAAGAATTAATGCAAAAGTTGGCCTGTTTAGTTAAGATTGTACGTTTAGTAATCGTATGTATTTTTAAACATTTCAGAGCTATTTATTTTAAGAGGTACGAATTTGAAATTTTGAATTTTGTGCATTAATAGTGTTTTTTAAGTCCTTACTAGATGGCGCTGTGACCCTGTCATCTGCGTTCAATTTTGGCGGGAGTCTTCCCTTAATTACGATTGTGTTGATGATTATATTTATCCGAGTGAGAATTAATTATATATGACGTAATTTCTGTAGTCTAATATTCACGTTAGTATTTTAAAATGTGGGAGAACACGAAGAAACGCTTGAAAGAACTGGAATCCAATCTCGTGTGTAGAATATGGTAAGTATTAAAGCATTTATTGTACAGTCCATACAACTTGTCCCAACTAACATTATCATTATTAATTTTATTATCTATACTTAAAAGTACTTAATTATCATCTTTCAGTAATAAAATTGTGAATGATCCACTCGTTTTGGGAAGCTGCGACCACTTTTTTTGCAGGTGAACAACATTTGCACTGACAGTTTAAAATTGTGCTAATAAAAAAAGTGATAATTCTACATGTTGAGTAACTGGCGCTGTCGAAAATATTTCAATTTTCTCAATTATTTAGAGTTTGCATACAAGATCATATTGGTAAAGTTTGTCCAGTATGCACGTTGCCATCTTTCGCCGCTGATGTGAGTCAGAATCATCGTATTGCGGGACTAATTCGTACTTGCCGAGAGTTGCGCTCTGTCATTGAATTGCAGCATCTACAGGTTGAAGGTATATATTACGTAAATTGAAAAATGAATAAAAATTGGTAATATGTTTGACTGATCTCATGAATTTTCAGATACTGCCCTCACTACCGCAGAATGCCCAGCCGTTATCAATGACGAAAGCACTCTAAAGCGCATTCCCGAAACTGCCGAGAGTGACTCGGATCCAGAGTCTGACAATGGAAATATTCTATTGGTTCGCAATGATATTTCATCGGTGACGAGCCCAAAGTTGAAATTCACTCCCCAGGCAAAAAAGCAGTCCTCGACAAATGCATCTATCTGCAGTTCATTTAGTCCAAAAGCTCTCTCACCTGCTGGAAGCATTATTAATCGTCGTAACAAGAAAGGGGAAACTCCATTGCACACTGCGGCTATTAAGGTTTTTGTATTTTCCATCGCATAATACAGGATTTGTAAATAGAAGATGGTATTGATTGACTTTAGTTCGCAATTTTATATTATTTAATAAACAGGGAAGACGAGATGAGGTTCTCCAGTTACTGAAATTGGGTGCGAATCTTAATGCTAAGGACCATGCTGGATGGACTCCTTTGGTATTTCTTGAATGTCATCACTTTAGAATGCATTATTGTGACATCAATAAAATTTGAACATTTTTATTTTCACAGCACGAGGCTTGCAACCATGGTCATACCGAAATTGTGAAGCTTTTATTGGAGAATGGGGCTAGCGTAAACATCCCAGGTTTTGAAAATGCAACTCCTCTGCACGATGCAGTAAATGCTAACAAATTTGACATTGTAAAATTATTACTAAGTCATGGAGCAGATCCGAATCGCAGGTACATAGTTTAAAATCAATACAGTGATACCTCGAGATACGAGTTTAATTCGTTCCGTAACCTTGCTCGTATGTCAATTTGCTCGTATCTCAA
>JAUJYV010002491.1:0-12427 GCA_033995625.1 Ophyiulus pilosus | reverse complement strand
ATCCGGCACCACCACGTCCACCAACTCTGGCACCAGTACGTCCACTGACGCGGGCACCAGCACATCCCCTGAATTCATCACCAGCACGCCCACCGTCTCGAGCATAAGCACGTCCACCGGCTCTGGCAGCAGCACGTCCACTGACTCGGGGACCACCACGCCCACTGACTCGGGCACCAGCACATCCCATGAATTCGTCACCAGCACGTCCACCGACTCGAGCATAAGCACGTCCACCAACTCTGGCACCAGTACGTCCATCGACTCGGGCACCAGCACGTCAACAAAATCAGACACCAGCACGTCAACGTATTCTGGCACCAGCACTTTCACAGACTCTGGCACCAGTACGTCCACAGACTCTGGCACTAGCACGTCAACCGAATCAGAAATTACCACGTCCACCAACTCCGTCACTAGCACATTCATCGACTCGGGCAGCACTTCATCTACAAAATCGGCCACCACCTTGTTCACAGACTCGGGCACCACCACGACCACGTTCTACACAACCACCTCTATTGTAAATGAGTGCAACATTTCTGAATTTGGTATAAGTACAACTTGTAATTACGAAAATCATGAAACTTGTGCAGATATTAATGGATTTGGAACTTGTGTTTGTTTGGCTGGATATGCTAATCAAAATGGAATTTGTAAAGGTAATTAGAACTTGATTGTATAACTTTTAAGAAATGCACAAGCTTACATACCTCATTACATATTTTCTATTTTCTATTGGTAACCTTCTGTATTATCGATTTTTTAAATAAGATTGATTTATGGTTTTGTTTTTTATCATGTATTTTTTTCTAAAACTTTTTTCTATTGTTAATTAATTTCAGCATACAGTTTGTTTGCGATAACTGTTCTGGTGCGCGTGGACGCTGTTGACGTGTTAAAACATTTTAGGAGAATTCTTCAGCTTGAACCAGCAAATTGCAGCATATATCACATTACTGGTTCTGATTTCGACAAATATGTAAGTGCAGCTTTCTTTCCAGGGTAGCAGGATAACAGGGTAGAAATATTTTATCACAATTGTCGCCCCATGCAGTATGCATAATGGGAATCTTGGAAATAAACAAATCCTTAATTTTAATGAAACTACAACTGGTCGAGTGGTTTATTAAAACTTCAGGAAAATAACCTATCTAGGTTGACACCTTTTGGTGATTTGGTTACACTCACCGCACATACATACTTTATAATTCTTAATTCAATTGCATTGAGCGAAATTAGCCTGGTGAAATGTGTATTGTAGTTTCAATCGCTTGTTCATCCCATTTTTTTGGTTATTTTTCGATTTTTTTTGTTAATTTTCAATTTTTTTTGTTTTTCATAAAAATATCATTTTTACGCAGTATACTCTTAAGGGCAAAATAATCCACTCACCTGCACGAATCAAGTAAAAACGTGTTTTGCTCAGCAACCAAATATCCGATTTAAAATTTAAAAAAATGTTTTGTAGACAATTTATTCCAGTTTATAATTTGCCTAGTGTGAAAAGAATTTCTGCTGAATTTCTCTGGAGAATAGCCTGCAACTTGTTCGGCTACTTCTGGTGGAGTGGTCATTTTATCGAGAAACCATTAAGTAACAATATGTCTGAATATGTGTTCATTAAGCTCTGAAAATCAAATTGCATTCAGAAACACTAATAGCCGCAAGGGTACAACAATGCATATGGCATAAATAATGCAAATTTGGGTTTGCTTTAAGATCAACATTTTTCGCCTAAAGGATTGATCAGGAATTTTATACAAATTAGGCGAATTCTAAAGAGGAATGAATTGTCTACAAAACATATTTTTCAGATTATAAATCGGGCATTTAGTTGCTGATAAAAACACATTTTTACTTGATTCATGCAGGTAAGTCGATTTTTTTGCCATTAAGAGTGGTATAACAAAAAATTTTCTGAAACGCCACGAGCGGAAATTGCTCTAGCTCCGCCATTGACATGGTAGACAAGTATGGTATTCGCAAAATGTTTCTTTATGATAGATAAGTTACATTATACTAAACCCGTGAAAGTTGATGGTTGAAAGCAAAGAATGAATCAATTTCGTTAGTATTATATGCTCGTTTAATTTCTATCTGTTTTCACAGGTCTCCAAAAATGTTGGTAATATGACAGAA
Source organism: Ophyiulus pilosus (assembly GCA_033995625.1). Classification (NCBI taxonomy): domain Eukaryota; kingdom Metazoa; phylum Arthropoda; class Diplopoda; order Julida; family Julidae; genus Ophyiulus; species Ophyiulus pilosus. Next base: position 10,285 of record JAUJYV010002491.1, on the reverse strand, counting down.
ATTGTTAAGAACTGTTACATTGATGATAAATCAGCTGTTGTTGAATGCACACCAGTGGAGGATGATGACACATCGGTGAAGGTTACTGGAAAAGTTAAGTTGACTGAAACTTGCAATAATACCAATGAAGTTATACAGGAAATTGTAAAGACACTGAATACGTCAGACATATTACTTGGAAGTTATACTGTCACGCAAGGAACAGCAGATGCACATAAAGGTAATCAATAAATTAAGATGGTTATTTCACTATATCTGACAATTTTATGTTTAACTTCAATCTCCAACCACTTATAAATTATAAGAGTTTTTAATGATATAATTAACAGGAAGTAGCAGGACTTGAGGGCCGATAGCTTTCGCCATGCTTATGACTTAATTGCTCTTTTCTCAAAGTTAATATTTTCTTTGTTCTTTCCTCGTCTTCAATTGTCTTTGCTTCCATATAGAATTAGACAAACATTAAAACTTTTAAGTTTAACGAAATTTACTACAGAATAATCATCTTCTCCTTCCGCTAATTATCTAATTACATTCTCTTTTTTTGTGTATATTCATGTATAGCTAAATATAATAGAATAAGATAAGAACATTATCTGCGATTATCTCATCAACAAATTGAACTTAAGCGTTTTGTTTTGTTAATAATTAAACTTGAAAATACGAGTGAAGTTACCATTTTATGAAGACGTCACTAAACGAGTTATACTATGTCTCGTACATATAACGGTATAGGTGAAATAGGCTGTAGTTTTACATGCCGAATAAACTATTTTTTTAATTTTATACTTATTTTACTAGCGCTGAAGACCTGTGACGATCTAGTAACAGCAATCAGTAGTTGCCCTGCAAATTCAAACTGCAGCCAAGAACCAAACATGGATGCTGTTTGCAGTTGTAATCCTGGTACCGTCGTTGGTCCAAAGGAGTCTGATCTTGTTTGCGGAGGTAATTAAAGTACTTACCCTTCCACGCACATTGGCAGAAACCAAATATTGTCAGTTCATGGCGTTAGACAAGCATATACACTAAACGTTCTTTTCACGGAGGCTTTCTTTTTAAAAAAATGCGATGAAAAAACGTTATACATTCCAAAAATGTGCCATTTGTGACTGGATCTGTTTAGATTAGTAATACAAATCACTACATACTTTATATATGATATGGTTTGCTTAAATTACACGCGAGAACAGATCAATGAACAGTGAAAGCAACAACTGGGTACTTCACAAATAGTAAAATTATTTAACTTTGCTTTGACGAATTGCAGAGATTCTTTTCAATTTTAAAAAAGCCTAGCAAGAAAAAACAGCATACAATATAAATACATCTCACAGTATACATCATACATTATAAATACATCATACATTCTCACAGATTCTTTCAAAATAATGTTATCCAAGAAACAAGTGATACATGAAACATGTTCTACTACCAATTCATTTTAATCTTTCCAACACTGGTCCATAGTGTAAGCCAGAGGTTTCCAACCCCAAGCTCTCTGGTCACTCTTGCTGCATTTATTATTATTATTTATTTTGATAATATTATACACTGTTTATTCTTTAAGAAAAAAGGTGTATATTCATTTGTTTCTTGTTAATCCTCATCCAGTCATGGTGCTAAAAAGTTTGGATGGAAATATTGAAATACTGTAAATTAGTCGTGAAAATTACTCGTTTCTGGAATTACTATTAACTTTACCGACTACTTGAGTATGGTCTACGGGTATATTTGATAGAGCCGTATTGGTAACCGGAAACTGGGTGAAAAAAGAATATGGCGGGTGGAAATGTTAAATTTGCTTTATTTCTTATTGGCGGTGTTTTAGCTGGTCCCTTTTTCATGACTAGTCAGATCATCTCAGATTCTGTCATTTTGGACTAGAAATTGAAATTTGCTGAATGTTCTCTGCATGACTTCCTACCACATGTTGTCCAGTTTTCGCGTATACTGCAGTAGGGCCAGTAAATGAATGGATTTCGTCCTATAAAAGAAAAATGATTTGCATAAAATCAGCTGGAATTTAAAATTGCGCATGCGCTCTCTTCATGACCTTGAGGGAATTGCGTTAATTTCAAATTGGGTAAATTGTGACAATGTCCATTTTAGTCATTGAGTATCCTACATATTCATGTATAACGTGAAATACAATACCGTACTAATTAATAATCAGCGAGCTTTCCTGCTAAGCAGGGGCAAAATGTCTTTCACCCCTTGTTTAAGCTGCAGCTGCAACCGCAGCAAAAGTTTTACCAAAACGAATATTTGTTCCTGCGTTCTCAACTCTATAAAAATGTCGGTCACATTTTAGGCTACTTTTAAACTGCCAAAGCTACTTTGTAAGTTGCAAGAGGGTTCACATGTTATGCAACATAGGTAACCAAGGTTTTTAATTTGCCTAGAAGCAAAAGTAGCTGTCTGTGACCTTTACCTTAGCCATCATTTAATGGGCATATTTTCTGAACAAAGAATATGATTCAATTGCTTTCAGTTTGTAGGAGACCTTGCGGAGAGGGGACGTGTCAATTTATTGAAACCGAGTATCCATTTAAGACAGAATGCGTGTACGTACAGTATATATACAATGGAATTATTTTAATCAAAGCCATAACTAAGTAATATAATTTTAATATGTCGAATTATTTATTTCAGAGCTAAGAGTACCAGTTATACTGGTAAGAATTACAATTACGATTTTATTCCAAGTATTTGAATAGTATGTGATGCGCATTATGCTTAAAATATGTGTATTCAATTTATTTCATGTGTAGCGGTAATAATCGGATGCGTTGTTGGAGGAGTATTTTTCGCAATAGCTGTGATTTTTCTTTTCCTGGCTTTGATAAAAACTCGGTAAGTTTATGTCATCTTTCACCAAAGAAATATTATCTTTGCATAAGGCAATCCAAGATCCTATAACCACAATTGCAAAAATTAAGAAAATACATTTTCATATAAACATACATTGTGTAGTTTTATTTTTCACTGCATTTCCTAATATACACTAATTGCATGCGTTTTTTATTTTTATTTCACTAACTTACTTCCAGTTTTGGAAAGAATAAGAAGATATCGTTTGATAGCACCAATGATTTGTATAATAACCTCGCACATGGGGTGGAAGGTACCAGATTTAAATTTTACATTGAATCGGATTGATTTGGCTTTGCATGGCATATAATGTACAACAAATTCTACAAAATCTCGTACATCGTACTTTATCTGTATCTATCTACATAAAGCTAACATTGTTCACTTTGAATTGATGACTCAATAATATATATAGTTTGTTTTAAAAGCAATTTGTAAATGACGGACAATGATGTTAAATTTATTTAACTTTGTGAATTTGCATGATTTTATTTTATATAACCTAGCTTAGACAATGTTTTGATGGCTTTCCTTTATATATTAGATTGATTAAGGAATTTAAAATATTAATTATGACATTATATATAATTTATGTAAAGAGCTGTTATGTGCGCTTGAATGAAGCGTGAATGTTCAAATTAATTTGACTTGAAATAAGTGTAGATACTATGTATCATTCTTGCGAACGCATTTATATATATATATATATATATAGTGTATAAATAGTGTAGTTAGTTTCATATATCCAGTAGTTTAAATATGAGAAAAGGTGTTCCTTATACTCAGAAATGCTTGTGCATTTTTCTCTGTAGTGTTTTACCAATTTCACAAATAATTGTTTATTTTCAATAGGGGTTCTTGTCTCATGTTTTCACATTTTGTAAAAACTAGAATTATTTTAAACTATAAGAAGCATTAATTATAAAACAGTAAGACATTAGATGCATTAGTAATTCTACATGTAATTTGGGCACTGTATAGTCAAATACAAAATTAAAGAAAAACTTAATTTGAATTGCTAATAAAACATGAGACCAGTACGAAAATATACATACCGAGTGTGATCAATAATGTATTAATGCACCCTTATTTAAAATAACATTGAATAATCTATTTGGCGTTGAATCGATAAGTTTACAAGTTTTCAAATGTAAAACAACCTATTGAGCATGTAATAAGTACATTTTTTAATGAACCTACACATGTCATTAAACTGTTGTAAAATCATTGGGAATTTTCCGACACATCCAATAGCTTCAATGTCTTCTGGACAATCTTCTCATTAAATTCTTGTATACTTCATGCACTGTTTACAAAGACAAAAAATGCTAACCTATTGCCAATTAACTTAATCAGTTCTTGCCTATTGCTAAACTTAATTTGGTGTTTATTTAAGGTTAGCATTGGCTTGGTTTAAAATATAACTAAAATACATAATAGAAATATCACAATTAGCATAAAGGTAAACTACGTATATCAAATCATATTAATATTGGATAACATAAAAACAAAATTAACTGCTGTTTTCTGAATATATAGGGGATTTTATAGACATTATAAATTGGATTATGCAAATATTTGGAAACATCTTCTTTTGTTTACTGTTGTTGCTGTTGTCGAAATCGAATATCCGTTCTGGGAAGACGCAACATTTCAGTTCCTTTAAGATGTAATATTATACAGCTGAAAGCTTTAAGTAATATTATTCAAATGAGGATTAAATTGAAATTCATTCTTGCCTGTTCAAATAAAAGTAAACCAGTTTTCCTGTCTTGCATCAGCATGCTCGTGCCACTACACGTAAACGTATTCGTCAATGTACTTTGGAGTGATTATAACCTATTAAATTTGTTAAACAATCCTTTTAATTATAAGTAACTTAGTTTAAATATTTTTGTCACTGCTTTAGGCTAATCATATGATTTAAATATACGTATATGTATAAACATATAAGTGTACGGCATGTCAATATTATAGACATGCGGCGTGTCCCAAATTGTAAAACTTAAAACTTGGCTGTTATGTTTACGTACATATATCATCCGTATGTTAATGTCACCAGATGAATTCCGACTTGAAGGGTATACTAATGCATTCTGCTGACTGCTCATTGTGCATCTAACTGCATAAGCCCTATCATACATGTAGAAATCAAGCTAAAAAAATAAAAAAAATTTAAAAAAAACAAAAAAAATAAACTTTATTACTAGTATTTCAATAGATATATCATCTTTAACAATGGTATTTGTTTTCTGCTAACATCAAACTCCCACCATTTATATCCCGTAATTGTTTTTTCCTGATTTGTCAAAAAAATTAAACAAGGCATCCCATAATTGTTGACCAAGTTCGACTATGTAATACCCGGAACTGATTGTACGAGTTCATGTTCATGGAACTGATTGCTATTGTCATCGTAAATGTTTGACATTTCATAAATAATGTTTTGTTACTTGTACAGTGTTACTTGACACGAGAAGAATTTTATTATTCTAAACACCTATCATTTAAAAAATGCATTACACCAATGTAGTGCAAAATAAAGATAAAGATATGGTGATATGGATAAATATGGTATACTAATTATATTACTACTTGTACCAAATACTTTAATTGGTTCATGGTTATGGCGAAGATACGGTCTTATTAGATTATTAATGAAATCGATTATGATCACATTGAATTGAATATTTATATTATTATTATTGAATTGAATTCGGCACTACCGAAAAGTGCATTTAGTTTTTTAAAATTATATTAATGCTCGATTATGATGTAAATTGGACATTTCCGTTTTACGTGATTTATAAACTTGTCGTTGACCATCAGCTGACTAAATATGTATAGATATAATTCAAAATGGTTTCACTGTTTACTAAATATGAATTAAGTTATGGGGAAAATGTATTAGACAATAGAGGGTTTGAGCCAGCCAACGTTAACGAAACGATAACGAGAAACAGCGCTGGCGGCCTGGAATGACATCGGAATTCCATGCTTTGCATAGCGTAGTCCTTGACATTCCGGGCCGCCAGCGCTGTTTCTCATTTTCGTTATCGTTATCGTTTCGTTAACGATAACCAAACACGCGTCTTTATTCTTACCTTAACGTTAGCGGCGGGAAGGCAAGAACCACGCATGCACACCCATTACGTTCAGTTAGTTCATTGGGTAGTTCAATGCGTGGCTCCTCCCTTCCCGCCTCTAACGTTAAGGTAAGTATAAAGACGTGCCTTGCTCATTAACATAATGATCTCTTCAATAAGGAAAACTTAGACATGGCGTAATCTAGGTGTCATGTGTCATAAATGTAAATTAAAGCTTAGCTGTATACATTATTATAGAATTGAGAACAAGATCAGGCACCTCTTTGACAGTTTCATTTTTCTAATAATAGCGTAGTATTTTAAAGTCAATTAATGTGAATTATTTACTTGGAAAGACAACGTCTAGATTTTAATTATAACTACCATTGTTTGGAAATTATGTTAGGGCAAATGTTAAAATAATGACACATCGAAAGTGTTATATAAAATCCTACATTAGCTCTTAGAATTTACTGCTACGTAGTATATTGGTCCTGTGGCTCCATCTATCTATTATCACGTGGTACATGTTGTATATTTTGACTTTTATTGTTGTACAATCAATTCTCCTACTCTATTCATGAAAACCTTAGCGTCATATAAATGAGTTTTGAGTTTTGAAAACCCCATATAGCAAGTCATACGCTAAAGCAATAAAAATTATATTCCAGGATTTCAACACCTTAAATTCCAAGTAATGACATATCCCAAACTATAGAATGAGGATGAATTATTTGACTTTTCGTATGTTACAACATGCCGTTTGACATTTTTAAAGCCAGAACACTCTTGTTTTAACAGCTGTACTAAAATGATTTATCCTGGAAAGCAAATAAACTAACACTTAAATTGCTAATATTTGGAAGTCGCACATAAACAAATTAACAAAATAGTAATACTTGTTATAGAAAAACTGAGTTTTTTAATTAACTTTGTACTTGCTTTTGATACTGTAAAGTGAAGAGGGAGTAGAAAATAGTTGAAACACGAAGTGCTGAGTAAAATTATATACTTGAACTTTCCCTTGGAAGGTAACGGGTGCTAAAGGTAAATGCTTTAATTTTTAATACTGTAAAATTTCTGTAAATATTTACTTTTAAAAACACAGTTTTCTCAATATACTATGGCATTTTTGTGTTGAATTGAAACAACACCGATAGCGCAATGTAGCGCTTGACGTCATCATGCAGTCCGTAATCAGGGCTGAAACAAATTCTTCTCTGTTTTGTTTTTATATATAATGTGAACGGTACCTAAGGGAATACAATTATTTACAATGACTGAAATTAAATGGACTAGTTATTTTTCGACAGAAAAACACAATGCATGATTAATTATTTGAAAATGTGATACCGTGTGGGAGTATATAAAATTGGCTAAAAACAAACAACCAATACCAATCACCCAAATACTTTAAATTATTGATATGCTTAGAACGACACTTACATGCAAATATTTAAAATATGCATGTTCAGTTTGTTCTTTTTGCATTGGCCACTGTTGAAAATTTTCAGCTTTGAATAAGGTTGAATACCATCTAAGGAGAATAACTAATTAATATTGTTTGGATTCATTTCAAACATGGTCAATTATAGCTTTGTTAAAATGGTATTTCTGGAGATACTTTAGTTTTGTACATAACTAGAACTATGGTTTTCTTCTTTGAATATGTGTTTATCCATTTCATCCATTAAATAACTATTTAGCTTATTATGATAGTTTATTTACTTCTTTGTTTATAAAATCTACTAATTACGATAATAAAAGTTCATAATAAGAGTACATATTGCATGCTTTTAACAACATATGTACAATATTTTTCACAACTTCTGCAGCTGCACTTATTTTTGTTATGATTATAACCATAACAAAAAACAGGTGTTATAATGGTGACTTATACCAGTGATCCTAAGTTATGATTGTGAAAAGAGATGCAAGGTGTTTAACTATTAGGCTAGTAAAAAATCATGTATACATCCACATTTACGTATTCAGACCAATACCAAGACTACTTCTGGCTTTAATTTATTCATTTCATTAGATTTATTGCTTCTTTTTTTAAAAAAATGTGATTTCATTTTATTGTTGCATTTATAATCACACAATCTTATCGAGATAATTCCTATCTCGATATCACATTTTTGTTGTAAATGTTCGTATTTCATCGATAAGCTATAGGTTGATTTTTCAGTGTTTACTCTATACTAGAAGTATGATTCATTGTCAAAAAATGTTCAATGTTTTAGTGCAAGCTGTTTTAGTGCTAAACAATGTTTTAGAGCAAGCATTTTCGAACTTCGGATTGAACTGAAATACATTAAAATAAACATTATACACAAATATTGTTATTACTTGAGATCGATCTAAGAGTCACAATTGTAATTAAGATAACAAGAGAAAGTTTTAAAGTTTGGAAGCAGGTTTACCATTTATGAGCGATAAGAAATTCCCAACACTTAAAACTTATGTATATTCATTGAATACAAAGTTGAAAAGTTGTCAGATAATGATATCTGATTTTCAAAATTCAATGTTTTAAGTTATATTTGAATGATATTTTTGTTAAATTGTCGAAGTGAACTGATTTTGATTTGATGCTTGGACTTGAAACATCGAAATCTCCAAAACATGATCCAAAATCACTTTTCAGACAATTACACATTCACTTTTCTGATGGTTTGATTCTACATTGTTAAATTCACGATGGTTTAATGAAACTTGCATTAGAAACGATTCATCAGTCATGTTTTTCATTTCTATTTCTCTGTAAAACAATATTAATCCCTGCCATAGTGGGAAGGTCGGCGACTGTTCGTAGGTTTAGCAATATGAAATCCACTGTAAACACGGATTAATGTTGATATATGGATTTATGTATTTGACTGTGTAATGATGCTTTGAATTACGTGCTCAACACCATTGGTTCAAAATTGTAACCATCCGACCGGATCTGACGATTAAGAATCCGCGCAACACCCTTAAGTCATAAAACATTTTTCGCTCATATATTTATTGATGTCACATAATAAAGATACATAAGGTGCGGTATATAAAACTAAATCGGTACGATGAGATGCACTATACCGTGTTCATTGGAATAAACATACACTCACTAGTTTGAGCTTCAAAACATCGATGTAACATCAGCTTAACACAAATTAAAATGAAATTTCTTTGGGATAAAAAAGCCTGGATTTTCGTTCTCGTTATTGGATACGCGTTGTTTATGAAAGGTAAATTATAATAATATATTTCGTGTATACAATCGTATAATGTAAGCTATCGTTTAAAACGATAAAACCCAGTTTAATATAATCCTTAATACTTAATTCGAACTTTCTTGATTCAAAGGTAAAATGTTAAATTTGACGATTGATTCAAATTTAAAATTAGTTTAAATGTGCTTTGTTACACATTCATTTTTTAAATGTTACATAAACACTTTATTACGAGAATTTCTTTTTCTGAAAACTCATAGACCTGATACATCCGTAGCTGTAACCTATAAAATACTACGGGGCACTACGGGACCTTAATTGCCATAATTGCTGTACATCCATTATATATACGTATTTGGAATGTACGAAACATTTATATGTAGTATAAAACGTTTTGCAAACTATTTGGAAATAATTTTGTATTAATAGAGTCAGTTCATCTTTTTTTTATCGTAACGCATCGACAAATAGTTATGAAAAAAAAAAAACATGCGAGAAAAAAGTTTCTTTCGCATCTTTATTCAAACTTTTATCAACCTTGAATTTATATAAGTAATTATCGTCGGGATTGATTATGTAGAATTTAAAACAATTTTTGTTTGTCTTTAATTTTATTCTAAGGTAATGCACGTTTCACCTCAGAACCGTACGAAAATCAATTGCTTGTAAAGAAATTGTTTAACGAATACTGCGTGAATATGTAATCAATCGAGCGTTAATGTCTTAAAAAAATAAAATAAGTTTTAAAAAAACTCAATCCAATTTTTTATTTTTTACTTTTACAACGTATATGACAGGGACCACAAATTTCATCACGTCGGGACCCACGGACACCACAGATTCCACAACGTCGGGGCCCACGGGGACCACAGAATCCACCACGTCGGGACCCACGGGGACCACAGATTCCACAACGTCGGGACCCACGGGAACCACAGAATCCACCACGTCGGGACCCACGGGGACCACAGATTCCACAACGTCGGGACCCACGGGCACCACAGAATCCACAACGTCGGGACCCACGGGGACCACAGATTCCACAACGTCGGGGCCCACGGGGACCACAGAATCCACCACGTCGGGACCCACGGGGACCACAGATTC
>JAUJYV010002490.1:0-12428 GCA_033995625.1 Ophyiulus pilosus | reverse complement strand
GTTTGTTTGTTTGTTGATTTTTAACGTTGGCCTATTGGGAATTTTGCCTACGAGGGGGGACTTCCACCCCCTCTCGACGGGTCTTTAACGTGCAACACCCAACGCCGGACCTCGGTTTAAACTCTCATCCGAAAGAGCCGCCACTAGGGGAATTTCTCCCATCCGTAAAAATTCCCACCGACCTCGACCGGTGAGCGAACCCCGCAACATAGGATCGAGAGTCGAGCACGTAACCCGCTTGACCGTCGGCTAGAATTTGCGTACCGAGATATAATTTGAATTACATTTACGGAGAGTACGATTCAGCGACCGTCGTTTCCGTAACAAATTGGCGAAACACGCCACTTTATTAAAGTCTTCGGCAAAAAATGAAAATATTCGGCACTCGCCAAATGCCGCCGCCTTTAGTTACAGGTCCTTCGTGATAATTGAAATATCAACTTTACGGATCTTTTTCCAAGATCACCGATTAATTCACATTTATCGTTTTTAAGGCACTGGTTATTCGCACGAGAAGCACGGAATCCATGCCATTTCCGTTAATCTCGGCATCGTTTCTGATGTCTTCGCTTTGGGTGTATTACGGAGTTTTAATCGAGGATTACGTAGTTCAGGTAAGTCGCGTTTTACGCCGCGTTTCATCAAAGAATAATTAAATAAGTTGTTTTTATCTAAATTCATCTAAATTTTCAGATCCCGAATTTCATCGGTGCCTGCATAACGGCTCTTCAACTGACTTTATTCGCAATTTACCGAGGGGAGAAAAATTTAAAGACCCAGTTCCTGTGAATTTCATTGTCATCGGCGATTCGTATTTAATATTTTAATAAAATGAAGCATTTAAAACGCAGCTCGTCGTAACCGCGCGTTCGTACTAAATAAAATAAACGGCTTACCGGAATTCACGTCGTAGTCTTCGGGTCGAGAGATTTCCGCCTAAGTTTTGTTTCGCCAACGACATGCAAGGGTTTTAAACGAGACGCCGAGTCTAAATTAAAAACACACGATATGTAGCGTTATAAACTTAAATTACCATTTTTATTACGCACAGGATGAACGTTTCACGTGAGACAAAATACCTTTTTTGATTTTTAATCCTTCCTGAATGAGTTACAGCCCAAAGATTGTGGGGGGAGGGGTTAAATACATTATCTTCTTGAAAAAAAAAAGTATAAGTACATGCCAAGGGGTTTAAACTTTCTGTATTTTCTGTATTTTCCGTATTTTCCTGCAAGTAGACCGTTAGCAAATCACATTTAAGGCGATGCGATCTCGAATAGAAATAAAGAGTTGAGTAATGCGGTAGTTTCGTAAGTGCCGAATACCAAAAAAAAAAAAAAGAGGGGGGCAAAACTAACCGAACAATGGAATCCAAAGCTATTTTTGATATGATACGAGACACACGATTAACGATTTATATTTAATTCAGATGTCAGCGATTGTCGGCCAAGAGCTTCCTGATTGACCCGAGATAAGTAAAGGGGTTGCCACACACCAGCCTACTTGTCCGCCCGTAAGAGACGTGGATATTCTCGGATAATTTGAAAGTTCAATGGATCGGCAAAATCGAAATTCAACACAGTGCTTTTTAAAAGTTAAGGAGGAGGAGGAGGAGGAGGCCTTCGAGTTTTCCACTATCCGAGAATGTCAACTTGCTTACTGATCCCACACGGGCAATTTAATACTTTATCGACTATCGAATTAAATACAAAAAAAAAAGAAAAAAAAATCGATGCATTGCAAAGACAGGATTTATTTCACCCAGTTTAGTTCCTATAACGACTATTGTTGGTGGATGAAGAGAGGGCGGGCTGCAAAAATTCCAAAAAAGGTACCGTCGTGTCGCTCGGATTCGATGTACAGGGTCGGCATTTATATATGTGTAATCCGCAGCATTTCATTTGTCGAAATCTAGCGCAACAAACACGAAGACGAAATGGCTACCACACACACATATAGATGATGATCATGCGCAACGGATTTCATTAACGCCATCGGGTTTTTTTTTGTCGATGGTGACGTGAGGCGGGGGTGTGGCAGGTTAATCAGTAAGCAATTGCGAAGAGAGAGAACTTAGAAGGGCTCGACGTGTCGGTGCTCCTCGACCACGTAGATCTGCTTGGTGCCGCTCTGAGATGGCTGGCTGCTGGACACCCAGTTGCGGTGCTTGTGTCGGATGAAAGTAAGGTTACTCTCCGCACTTTCGGCACGCTCCTCGGCGGCTTCCAGTTCCCGCTGGAACCTGCGAACGCGGGTCAGGCTAGCCGCGGACATGCCCTCCTGCAAAGACGGGAAGAAGGTTTTCGGAGATTAGCTTAGGAATAACTCAAGATGGCACACTTAGACATCTTAGAAATCTTAGAAATCTTTAGCAATCAGTAAAAACCCGAGAGCGTGCAAACTGATTTCAATTATTCGTATTGTCGAGAGAAAACAAAGCGCGGGACTGCCGGTCACTTCTGAAATATCAAATGGTTTGTTGGCGTGACCGCTGAAACCCGTTGTTCCTCTAGGTTATTATCTAGATTGCGAGATGGTCCAGATATATCGCTAAGCATCCTAATCTAGAAATATATCTCGTGAAATATATAATCCTGATCGGAACTGGTCGTGGACCCAAGAGAACTAAAGGGTCAACACGTGACCAGACCATCATTTTAGTTGGACTTTCACCTTTCCTAAGCTTTTACATCCAAATTTGTGTAATATACAGTGAAACTTAAGAAGTGTAGTGCAGTGAAGCCTACATGTATTGCAGCGAAGGTTGGAGTTTAAGGGCCCAAAGGCGACTAAGGCTAAAAAGGGTCCAACCGGTTTCAAGTTGTTCCTGTAGAGGGTCTACAGGGCCAACGAACAGGGTTAGATTAAGGCGACAGAAAGGACGAGAGACTGACCGGGCCCCCAGTTCCGAAGAACGCCTTAAGACGCATTTGTAATGCCAATAATGGGGGCAGCAACTACCAAACATCCCATTAACATGTAATCCATAAACGTGTTGCCCTGTTATTCCGTTTGTACCGAAATAATCGTTTGTAACGGAAACATTCGCCTTTCCTAGATTCGTGCAATACAGTGAAGCTTACGTGTATTGCGGTGAAGCCCTTGAACCTTGCGATGAAGCATTTGTAATAGGGGCAACATCCCTTAACATACATCTATTCAGGGATCCACAACCCCTAAACACGGCAACATGTTGCCCTAAAAATTAAATTTTACCCAAATGATCCTTGAAGCATGAAACAAATTTGCCCGGATGCAAATACTTTGCCGCAACAATGCTCCGCAGCAATATGCAAACACGGTTTCCGGTTCACCACGTCATAAACGCCGTACCCGAAGCACTCGTTTCCGCAACAAACCAATTCGGTAAAAACTGGACGATATATCGCGAAGGCACCGATCATCGGCGCTCAACAAGCTCGAGTTTACAATCTTACCGTCTCGTTCAGCTGGCGCTTGTACACGTTGATTTTGGTGTTCAGTTTCTCCACTTGATCGGTGAGCAAGGACATGTTCTTGTGGTCTTCCTCGCAGGTGATGAGGATCTCCTTAACCTGTCTCTCCTTCTTGCGCAACAGCTTGGTGGTTTCCGCGTGGCGACGCTTCTCCTCCTCGCATTCAATCTCAATGTCCCTGATCTAGCGATCGAAGACACGAAACGCGATGAGCAACAACAACAAAAAACGAAAATGTCTCCCCAACTTCCTTAATTATACAGCTCCCAACAACTTACTCTGGCTTCGAGTTTGCTGATGACCCTCTTGCCACCAACCAAAGCGTTGGTCTCCACTTCCTCCAGCCTGATCTGCAAGTTCCTCACTTCAATTTCCAAGCTCTTGCGGATGGATTCGATCTTCACAACTCGTTCCGACTCCTCGTGAAGGATGTCGATGGTGTGTTTCAATTCGGAAGAAACCTTGGTGCTGCGCTCGTCGGCCAACTGAAATCGATAAAATTAAACGTTATCGTATTTTATTAAAAAACATTATTAAAAACATATCATTAAAAGTGTTTTTGCTTAGGACTAACGTTCTTGTTTTCGATATTGGGTTCCAAATTTGAGCGCACGCGAGGCAATGGAAGGGAATCTCGTGCGCCATCACGTGCAAACGATCGAAACTTCGTTCCAAAATTAGAACGAATTGAAGCATTCTAATTTCATTTTATCGACGCCGATTAATGATTATGATAATAGAGAGTTTGAGCCATCCAACGTTAACGAAACGATAACGGTAACGGTAACGATAACGAGAAACAGCGCTGACGGCCCGCAATGTCCAGGACTACCCTATGCGAAGCGTGGCACTCCAATGCCATTCCTGGCTTCCCGCGCTGTTTCTCGTTAACGCTATCGTTTCGTTAACGTTGGATGGCTCAAACTCTCTATTAACTACCAGATCTAATATATATTTTCTCCGTTTATTGCAAACTAAATATCGCAGAAAATGGGACAATGGGGGTTGCATCTGTAGATCGCATTCCAGAAAGGCGTCGCATCATCAAAAAATAAGTATGTGGGAATCACGGTAGTAGATTTGCAGTTGCAAATTTTATCGCCAAAATTCTGTTTAAATTCACGATATTTCCGATTTCGTATTAATTACTTAATCATTTTAGACGTTTTCGCAAAACGTCAGTCCGTCGTTAAAAACACTTGCGTCTGTGCCATGCAGTACCGACAGAACCCCGTCGTTTTTTTCAAAAAAACATTTTTCTAAGAATTACCTCCCCTCCATTATTTTCTTAATCAAATTCATCCACAAAAATCTCCCACAATTTCTACTAAACTTCCCTCTCCCAGGCCTAAAAAGCTTTCCCGAATAGATCACAAATCTCCAATAAAACATCACCATGAAGTACAACGTACTGAACTGGAGTAAAACTCAACACGACAATAGAGAGTTTGAGCCAGCCAACGCCTTAACGTTAACCTTAATGTTAACGGTGGGAAGTGAGGAGCCACGGACTTAACTACCCAATGAACGTCACGAGTGCGCGTGACGTTCAGTTAATTCATTGGATACTTAAGTCCTTGGCTCCTCCCTTCCTACCGTTAAAGTTAAAGTTAAGGCGTTGGCTGGCTCAAACTCTCTATTCCTCGCATTATAAATACATTAACCCTTTTCCCCCTCAATTCAGCCATATTTCTTAACCTTAATTCTCCTTACCCTTAAAAAATTCATACCCAAATCCGGCTAAACTCTGCATTTCTCAAATCTTTTCCATCAAGACCGTGGCAAATCCTGTAGTATATTTTACTGATTTTTCTGATCTTCCTACCAAAATTGGTACCAACCCCCCTTGTAGCCACCCCCCTCCTAACTTATTCCAGATCCAAATTACAAACCCCCACTTCCATCTAGCACTCGTATCGCTTTCTCCCCCCTTATATTTTCACTATCGGTCAGTTTCGCAGTCCCAACATTATATGTTTAGGAGCAAAATTTTAAAAAAAATTCAATGTCTACCTTCAGTTCTTTAGAAACTTCATCGTAATCGGACTGCAGAGCAGACAGTTCACCTTCCAGTTTGCTCTTGGTAGCGCTGATGTTCACGTTAATGGTAATGAGTTCGTTGACGCGGGCATGGGCCTCTTCGTATTGTTGCTCAGCGGCACGCTTGGCACGTACAGCCTATAAAGTGTTCGCAACAACAACAAAAAAACAAAAAATTACACATCCAATCACATTACAATCGCATTTTTCAAACCGATAAAAGATAGTTCGCAACGTACGGCTTCAATGTTCACTCTCATTTCTTCCAGTTCGGCTTGCAGGGCTTGGATACGGCGTTGGGCGATGCCATATTGGTCCAAAGTGGTCTGTAGTTGACGCTGCAATTCATCGTAATGGTTCTGGAGGTCCTGTTCGACGAAAAATGGTAAAATGCGAAGGTATGATTATCGCGAACTGGACAATTGCACTACTGACCGGATAACTTCGGTCAAATCGAAATGCATCAATTTGAACGATTCGAATCTTACGATGATTTGAAGCGATTGCTTCTTGATGGTCTTCTGCAACTCGATGTTGTTCTTGTTGGCGACGTCCAAACTCATTTCCAACTCCGTGATCTGGATCTGGTACTTCTTCTTCAGTCTCTGGACCTCGGTCTTCAGCTTGGTCTCGGCTTCCACCAAACGAGCAGCCATCTGCTCAATCTCGATCTGCATTTGCTTGCTAATTAAAAAGGAGGAGGAGGAAAAAATAACAATAAATACATGTAGAAGTTGAAATTTTTGCAAGAAATAAGTGGATTTTTTTTTTCATAAACCGTTGAGATTAGGATAATGGGATATAAAGGTTGTAATCCGGAATTCCCCTACCTCTCCCAATCGCTCAAATATATTTTAAAATGTATAATAGATAAATGTAATCCTGATCGGAGGTGGACCCAGGAAGACTCCAATTAACGAGTTAAAAATGTAACCGGACTATCGTTTTGGTGGACATTCAAAGTTTTTCAGGTGTGTGCCTTAAAATGTGTGTGTTGCAGTGAAATTTATACATGTTACCTTAATTGCAGTAAAGCTTTTGTGTATTGCAGTGAAGCGTATGTGCATTGCAGTGAAACGGATGTACATTGTAGTGCAGCATATATTCATTGGCAGTGAAGCTTAAAGGTATTGCAATGAAACGGATGTGTATTGCAATGAAACGGATGTGCATTGCACTGAAACGGATGTGTATTACAGTGAAGCTTAAGGGTTCTGTAGTGAAACGGATGTGTATTGCAGTGAAACGGATGTGTATTGCAGTGAAACGGATGTGTATTGCAGTAAAGCTTTTGTATATTACAGTGAATCTTAAGGGTTCTGTAGTGAAACGGATGTGTATTGCAGTGAAACATGTGCATTGCAGTGCAGCATGTGTTCATTGGCATTGAAACGTATGGGTATTGTAGTGAAACGGATGAGCATTGCAGTGAAACGGATGTGTATTGCAATGAAACGGATGTGTATTGCAGTGAAACGGATGTATATTGCAGTAAAGCTTTTGTGTATTACAGTGAAGCTTAAGGGTCCTGTAGTGAAACGGATGTGTATTGCAGTGAAACGGATGTGTATTGCAGTGAACGTATATGTATTGCAGTGAAGCTTCCCTGCATTACGCAATCTCTGCACAGCCATGACTTCCGGATCACGCTTTATATTAACTTTAAAGGAAAATATTGATGAAATTCACCGCATTTTTGGTTTATACTTAAAATAGTAATTATTTTTTCCTCAAATTTGAAGGATTAAAAATCTAGCTAATAATAATACAAAAAAAAAATCAAATGTTGTCGCTGATATTTTGTAAAAATCATTTGTCGTATAAATGCGAAGAGAAACCACAATTTTAAAAACCAAAATTTTAAAATCCAAAATTTAAAAAAACAAAACTGCTAATTATTCAATTTGAATAACTAAAAAAAAAAGCAACTTATATAAAACTTAACAGGTTTTTTTAAAAATTGTAAAGTAAAAATTAAATTTGCCCCGGACGAATTTTTAGCTTTTTATTTACATTCAAAATGATTTTTAAGCTTTACTTTTTAAGCTTTACTAGCCCATCAAACCCAATCACGACTCGTAATTTATTTATACACATTTGTACTTTTACGATCGCTGAAGATAAAATCCTACCCAAACTAAACAATTCAAGCGATGTATTTTGAGGTTGTTAACGATGTAATCAATATTTCCTTTAGTTCCTTCAAGTTTACACAATCTGTAATAAATAACTCTGACGCACATTGATAATTTCATCTGCATTTAAAAAAAGCCCCCAAAACGTCAGATCCCTTTTGGCTAGAATGAAAATAGGAAATGTTATGTTTGGTTACGAGCTCCGATTACCTCTTTGAGGAACCATTCTTAACCTTTCGGAAATTGTAAAACTGGAGTAAGCTGTTTTGCTTAAACCTTCACTCAAGCACTCTTTAAATAACTAAAAGATGTTGGTTTAAGATTACACGTGTAACGCACATGTACAATTGCACATCCTATTGTGTTTTCCCTTCCTTTTTTGGTATAAGACCAAACTTTTCGATTAATTTAGCCCCTCGCTCTTTTGTTAAGCTAAACTCGCGTTTTAATCCAACAGCTTTTATTCCTAGCTTCCGGGCTCGTAATTCCAAGCTTATAAATCCAACCTCTCCGAAACAATATATAGTGTTTCCTCAACATATGTTGGACAAACTCCAGCTAAGCAATGCAGTCGAGTCAATGGGCAGAAAAACCACATGTGAGAAACACATGTATTTTTAAGTAAGGTCGTCTCAAGATTAACTAAATTTAAAATTTCTAAAATTAATTTAAAAGTGCACCAGCAGCTTTTCCAACCATTGGAAATTTCGGAAATCGTAGTCAATATCTGAAGAACATAGCCGTATTAATTAATTTTTTTCTATACGTACACACCGTATTAACCGGGCCACGCGTAATCCAAAATTTTACGTGCCGTAATTAATTTTTAATAAATAAATTTAAAAAAAAAACCTGTAAAGGACTTGTTAAAGCAGTTTAAAAAATAATGTATACATTTTTGTTTTTAAAAATGTTCAACTTCGTGTTCAATCATGTTTAACTATAAGAAACGTGTAATTTTTTTAAAATTAATTACTCGAATGTGTAAAAATTAATAAAATACAAATTAATTTAATTTAATGGGCATATAATTGATAATAATTTATTTTGAGCACGAAATGGCTACGGTATTTTTGTATAATCCAAGTTTTGGGTTGCATCTTTTACATTTTTGGTGCCCCTGAATTTACAAATTTCATCATTGTTAAAGAAGGGATAGAAAAACTTAAGTTTATCTAAGTTTAACTTAAGTTAAGTCTAGTTTTTTAAAGCGTAAAATTTGGTTATTTTCATAAGAGTAAAAAAACTAAGATCAAATTTTCAGATAAACATCTCAAAATTTACAACAGCAAAACCTGCGAAGTTTAGACGAATAATTTTTAAATCTGTGCAGATTCGGCAAACAAATTTTAAACAAAGATTACTTAAGTTGTAAAATTACTTTTAAGTACTATTTCCACGCAATAAATTCCCGCAAAACTTATTCATTCCCATAAATAATAATTTGTCAGGTAGATTTAGCCCCAAAATCCATTTTCTCAAGACAAATTTTGATAATCTGCATCCAAACTCGTAGCTAAACATTTCAAAACGTTTCACATGTTCAAAATAAATTATTACCCATTAAATTAATTTATATTCTATCAATTTTCACACATTTGCGTGATTAATTGACAAAAAACTTACACGTTTGTTATATCGTTGAACACGAAGGATTTTTAACTTATTTCAAAAAAACCTGCAAAGATTAGATGAATAATTTTTAAATCTGTGCAGATTAGGCAAACAAATTTTCAACATACGCACATTACGTACATTACTCAAGTTGTAAAATTACTTAAATACTATTTCCACGCAATAAATTCCCACAAAACTCATTTCCCCCCCATAAATAATAATTTGTTAGACAGATTAGCCCCAAAATTCATTTTGGTGGCATTTTGGGGCTAATCTGAAACGTTTTGAAAATCTGCATCCAAACATCCATAACTTCTGCCCAAACCAAAAAAAATCCTAAATCTTACTGTAGTGTATCAAAAAAACAACCAGTAAAACATAAATATTTACCACTTCGCCTCCCACATTTGTGAACAATTATCAAATGTTTCAGTGATGAGTTCCACATTTTTGGACGAAACATTGGTGCATTCGTTATCGGCAAGACCAAGACCATCGTAGTCTCCATTGACGTAGGAGTCTCTGAAGGCGGCCCTCATGGAGTGGTTACTGGACGCCCTCGACAAAGACGTTCTGTACTTCACATCATCCTCGTCATAGTCACCTTCAGGCCCTTTGCTGGACGCTCTGGACATCGATTTCCTCATGAAATACTTGGCAGTGTCGTCATCTTCGTCTTCGGCCCGGTTTCTACGTTCGTCCAATATTTTCACGTGTTGATCGTGGTCGAACTGGAGGAGTTTGGACCTAGTTCTTCTGGAATCCACGTGTCCATCGACGGCGACCGAGGCGTCCAATCTCAAATCTTCCTCGATTTCCTTTCGGTCCTTGGCCGTGAAAGCCCCGTAAGACTTGACTCTTCGCAAGCGGTTTGCGGCTCGCGTATCCTCCTCCGCACTTTTCTTCTTCAGGTACGCCAGCCTCTTGGAATGAGGTTCGTTGATCATGTCCAGATCGGCCTGCAAGTTGGCGGTGGTGTAACTTCTGCCCAATTTGTAGTGCATGTGCTGAGCGATCCTCTCCTCGAAAATCGGCACCTTCGCCGGTTTCTCCAGGGTCTTCTTGTCTCCCATCCAGTCCATCACGTCTTTGTAGGAATTGAAACCGTAGTCGTAGTTGTCCCCGTACACGACCGTGAACGGTTTCTTCCAGAAGATCACTGGTTTCTTGCCGGGTGCCATATTTGATTATTTTAAAATTTATCTTCGAGAAAGTCACAAAGTCGTCGAGAAACGAGTCTTCGATAAGTTGTCTTCAGTTGTCTCCACAAAAACAACACTCGAGTTGTCGAGCGGATTCAAAGTTGTCAAGAAGACGTTGTCTTCGGTTTCGCAATACTCCGAACAAGAAAAATCTCTCAATATACCGATTAAGAGATAAAACCGACGGCGTTGCAAATTAAACGTTAAAGGAAATCACCAAAGAAGAAGCCTCTTAATCCCTAAGAGACGATGGTAATTTCTTGAATTTTCTTTAAAAGACCACGGAAGAAACGTGTCGTCCACTTTCTCCAGCTTCTGACAACTCTATTGTAAAGAAAGTTTTGGGAAGTTGGCTCGGGTTATGTGCCGCTCAAGAATGCAATCTTAGCACTCGGGCTTTTTCAGAGAGCCACGTCCTCATTGGTTAACCCAAAGTTAGTCGCTGCTCAGCATTTCTATTTTCTCTTCCGGAGCCGCATCCCTAAAGATACCGGAGACCCTATCGAGTGACTTTGCAAATGGGACATAGCCAGATAATCAGTGCATGGAGTTGTTTGAAGTGCTTGAAGGGGTGGGGGAAAAAAAAGGCCTCCTCACTAAAAGGAGGATATTGATAGCCAAAATGCTCTCAGTTTTCTCCCTTACTATATCGGCTCCCTAATTACCGTACTTGCCCTTAACGGTACATCGGTGATGCCAATTGCCAGCGGTATATATTTAAAACAACGGAATTCCGAGGACACTTAGGCACAAATCCAGCCACGGTCATGGCATATTGTGTAATTTCACGGTTGCCAGAAAATGTAACGACGCCGTTGCATCTTCGGCACTGGGAACTCGTGTGCTACTTTCGTACTTTACCGACGACCTCCGAGTGTTCAAATACCGATGACTGTTAATTGGCACCGATGAAAAACGAGAGAAAACAGCGGTTGATGTACTACACTGCCGCACGTGTATTGGGTACATACTAATATAAAAATGTCAAGGTATCAGAAAATGGTCCAAACCAGTATAGTACGCAATAGTTCAATTTTAGCATGTACGTAGAGGAGTTTACAAAAAAAAAAAAAAAAAAAAAGGCAGCTCTTGTCTTGTTTTTCTCGCTAATAATCTCACCAAAAACTCTCAATACCGACTATGCAAGTTTTTGCAGTTTTTGGTGAAATTATCTAAATTTTGGTGGTTTAGAAATCATGTCCTCTCCTAACCTCGAAATAAATCGAAAAATGTAATAAAACGCAGGGGAAAGATAATATTAATCACGACTCATGAAAGACTTCAACGCTCTAGTCAAAATGTGACCCAAGTTTGTCCACATTTGTGCATTGCAGTAAAGTTTATGTGTAGCTTACATCGTGAGGCTTATGTGCACTGCAGTGAAGCTTATATTTTATGTAGAGGAACTTATGAGTACTGCAATGAAGCTTGCGGGTATTGCAGTGAAGTTTATGCGGCTTTCAATGAAGCTTATGTAGATTTCAATGAAGCTTATGTGTAGTGCAGAGAAGCTTATGGACACTACAGTGAAGCTTATATTTTATGTAGAGGAACTTATGTGTACTGCAATGAAGCTTGCGGGTATTGCAGTGAAGTTTATGTAGATTTCAATGAAGCTTATGTGTATCGCAGTGAAGCGTATGTGCACTGCAGTGAAGCTATGTGTAGTGCAGAGAAGCTTATGGACTCTGCAATGAAGGTTATGTGCACTGCAGTGAAGGTTACAATGCACTGCAGTGAAGGCTACATGCACTGCAGTGAAGCTTGTGTATTACAGAGAAGCTTATGGACACTGCAGTGAAGCTTATATTTTATGTACAGGAACTTAGGTGTACTGCAATGAAGCTTGCGTGTATTGCAGTGAAGTTTATGTAGATTTCAATGAAGCCTATGTGTATTGCAGTGAAGCGTATGTGCACTGCAGTGAAGCTATGTGTAGTGCAGAGAAGCTTATGGACTCTGCAATGTAGGTTATGTGC